>PVHP010004014.1:0-74005 GCA_004024765.1 Zapus hudsonius | reverse complement strand
GAGAGAGACATGCACCACACACACAGGCATATACCACACATACACACACAGAGGCATATAACACACACAGGCATATAACACATCCAATTAGCATTAACTATGTGTAGAGTATGAATTATTGTCTCTTTTAAAGATTAGGAAGTTGAGGTACAGAGCTTGAGTAACTTGTCTCATCCAGATACAGAAGAATAAAAACAGAATGTACACAGGTAGCATCTTATTAAGTTTTCCTAAATTGAACCATGTCCTGATATAAACCATGTACCCTTCCATCTTTTATATATTATTCCTTAGTCAATTACCTTATATTTTGACATTGTTAGGAAACCTAACACACGTTTTTCAAAATATTTTGATATATACTAGCATGTTCATTCCTACCTATCTTTTCTTTTAGAAAACTATAAGTTTTAGACTTCTTTTTCTCATTTATTAAATTTGATAGTCTTATAAAGTCTTGTATTAATGTTTTTGATTAATTGTTATAGAAAATTTCATGTGCTAAATATTAATCTAAATGGAACTGGTCTAAGACAAGACTCCTTTGTTGTTTCAAGTTGTGTGTGCCAAATATTCATATGATAAAAACTGAATATGTTACAATTGTTAATAAATATTGATCAATAGATTAGATTGACATTTGGTTAAATTCTAAATTTCTAAAAAGAACAGCCTACGGTTAAAAGGGAAGTGACTATGTTTAATTTCTGGATTTTTTCTATCTAAATTTATATCCTCAGTCTGCTTTACATATTTTTGTTAGTATCATTTTATGTGTGTTTGCTTTAAGGGTTCAAGAGTATTGTTTCCAGAGATGTATAAATAAATTACTACTAGAGAGTTAAGACTATATCCTGCCTTTGTAATATGACAGGAAGTCTCTGGGTCATTTGAGGCAAAATATTTTGACCTGTTATTTTCCTCTCCTGAACAATGGAAGCACTAATGTAAAATGAATGTGTACAAAGACTAGCTCAGGAAAGTGTGCATTGCATATACACCAGCTATTATTGACTAAAGGGAACAGGTTGGACATGTTCCTCTCACAGGCTGAAGAGTGGAGTCATGCATGCAGAATAACCAATGGAGGAGTGGGAGGACCTCTGAAGAAGGATAAGAAAGCAGGGACAGTAAACATTTGTAGGTAGCAGGAATTCAGTGTGAAATCAGAAATTCCTACCAGTAATCCTGGAGATCACAGAGAATCAGAGCAAGGAAGGAAACCTAAAAGGATATTGTTTCTGTTTTACAATTTTAAATAGAAGGTTAACTTCCCATTACTCAGGAGCTTAATGCAGGAATATTGTAATATGTTTATTTGATGACATAGAATCCAAGGTGCCACCCATACTCTTGCTGGCATGTCTGCTGCAGGTTACAGGTGTCTAAGGTGTAGAGATCAAATGTGCAGAGGTCATGAGTTGGTATATTTAGTTCACACAAGGCTCTTGTCTTGATGTGTCTGTTAATCTCTGTGTTTCCTATCAAAAGCAAAGAAAAGCAGCTTATTCTTCCTTCCCACACCACTTTCCTTTCCCAAGGGCTGTGAATTCTGTTATTTCCTCATCCAAGCATTGCCTTCTCCCTATGATTCCTGAATGTACAAAAGCTGTCTCTTTAAAAATTAAGTCCAAATGCCATAGGTCACAAGCCTCCCCCTACACCAACTAGAATGAGAATTCTCTCCTTGGAAACTTCACATTTGATTTGTATCTCTCCTTTTGTCCCAGTTCCTGTTTTTGGATTTATGTGTAACTCATAGTACATGTGCAATAAATTTGATAATGAATATGTATTTTATAAGCTCTATTTTATAGAACACTAATGTATAGGGAGAGTGTTTTTTTTAGAAAAGATTTATGTCATCATGTAAATTTGGGGAATTATAATATTTTCCTAGTACACATTTCCTACAGCACTGAGACATTCAATGAGAAACTTAAAATATAAAATATTAAAAGCTTGTTTAACTATGGCATTATTAATTTTCTAAAAAAAGAAAACTTTCATCATGTGTTATATTGATATTCATGAAACACACTTGGAAAAACATTCATGTCCAATGGGTATTAGTTTAAGGACTGCTTCAGTTCAGTGAAAGAATTTTCGTTGGTTCTGTTAAATCCCATATTCCCTGGTGCTAGGGATTTTTCTTTCCTAACTCTGAAATCAATTTCTTTTAGTGTTCATGGCTTCTTTCTTTGTCCTGGGGAAGGAGACATACTCACATGAGAAAGATAAGTTGGTGTTTGGGGTGTAGTTTTACTTAATCGGAAGCCTTCTTGGTTTCCATTTCTTATTAAGTGACAAGGAGAAGAGCTAATCAGACTGCCTTTCACAGGCTCCGTCAGAATGAAATGCTTGAGGGATTGAAGAGCACCTCTGACCAGTTGGTTCAGAGACCAAATGTCTATGTGGAATCCAGAGACCTACCTTGACACCATTTCACTTACTATGGTGTGTGTGTGTGTGTGTGTGTGTGTGTGTGTGTGTGATTATGCTGTGTGTATATGGGCACATGCATACCACAGAGGACAACTTCACCCTGCCAGCCCTCTCACGTTCCACTTTGTATGAGATAGGGTTTCTCTTGGTGTGTTTTTGCCACTGTTAATGCCAGACTAGGTTGCCTGTGAGTTCCAGGATTCTCCTGTATTTGCCTCTATTGCTCTAGGCACAGAAAGTACAGAATCCCATGCTACTTACATCTGGATTTTTCAGGTTCTAGGAATCTGAACTTTTTGCTATCAAGCTTGCTCAGCAAGTATTTTTAATCCCTGAGCAGTAACCTAGTCCTATAATAAACTTTCTCCCCCTTCTCTTACCTGGTCTGTGAATCATTTGTCTAGTTTTGGTTGGTTGACACCAAGCTGGATCAAATTTAATTATTTTTAAAATATTTTACTTTTTTTACAAGCAGGGGGATACAGAGAGAAGAAGGGAAGGGGAGAGAGAGAGTGAGAGAGAGAGAGAGAGAAGGCATGCATTGGCTCACCAGTGCCTCCTTCCACTGAAAGTGAACTCCAGATGCATGTGCCACTTTGTGCCTCTGGCTTTACCTGGATACTGGGGAATTTCTCCCAGGGCACTAGTCTTTACGTGCAACCAATGAGCCTTATCTCCAGCCTTAGATCACATTTATCTTTTCACCTGCCTTTGATTTAACATCTGACTGGATTCTATCCTTTGAACTCTGGAGCTAAGCATTCTGTTCCTTGATTCTCTTTAGAGAAGTTCTCTCAAGGGGGATCATATACCAATGGACAATTTGCAGTTTTCACATGTGCATTGGGTAGAAAGCATACTCTGCCGGTTCAGTTTTCATCACTCCCAGAGCTGTGATGAGGAGCATGGTGGGTCATTCTCAAAGCTGATCAGAATCATGAATCTTCATGGTCCAGGCTACCACAGGACCTGAAGCTAAATGACTGATATACAACAAGTGCACTCTGTTAGCAGTGTGTAGATGCAGGCATTTGGTGAATTACATAAGATATTCCGCTTTCATTATGAAAAGGCTTTGTACTGAAATGATTTTGCCCAACTGTAGGCCTATGTAAGTGTTCTGAGAGCATCTCAGTGAGATTAGGCTAAAAACTGTGATGGCCGGTAGATTAGATGTCGAAAATGTGTTTTTAATTCACAACAGGTTTTAACAATGTAAACTCCATGAATGGAATCATATCTGTATAAGATGTAATTGGCTTCACAGAGCAGATATGAGATGTTAGAAAGGCGGAGTGGCAGGGGCAGATATTCAATATAAGATTTGATCTTTCCACACTGATACGTCTGAATTATCTCCCTTAGTCACTGATGAATTCTTAGAGGTTGATCATTTGTGCTATGTGTAATCCATGCCCTTACCACGAGAGTTAGTGAGAAAAGAATATTTCTTACAGGAAAATTCTTTCAATAAATTCTGGGTCAAAATTTCTAGCCTGAATGACGATGAGAAAGGTGGGGGCAAGGTAACAATTCTGAATGAGGTTAAAAGTAGTACTCCATGGAGAGAAGGAAGTAGTTCTAGACAAACAAACAAACAAACAAAAAGCAAAAACATCAACAAAAATCCAGCATATGATATATTCACAGACAACAGACAGACACACAGTGGGCAACATTAACTTCTAAAAAGGTTTGAGCTAGAAATCACCATCCCATAGACTATGTGATGTTGAAAGACCAGTGAAGATTTTCCAATTCTCTTGTCAAAACTCTAATTTTCATTCAGTATCATTCAACTATCCATTGCAAAAAATGATTAACAATTTCATATATACATGTGTGTGTCCAATTAAAAATAAAGCAAAATGTCTCTTCAGTCAGGGTATTTCCTTGAAGTGACTTGAAATCATTTGCCAATGATTGATTAGCAGTTTATTGATAAGTATACTGATGGTAGGGATGCTTTTCTACATCATATATTTAACAGTGATAGCCCATCCTTGGTTCACATCCAATTGTTCATCCCATATCCACAAAGACAATCTTTCTCTGTGTCTATCTACCTGAGGAATTTCTCCAAGCAGTTAAACCGGTTGTTGCAGTCAGCTTTCTTGTTGCTGCACAGAAAGAACCCAAGCAAAGGCGGCTTGTAGAGGAATGGGTTTATTTGGCTTACAGACTCAAGGGGAGACTCCATCCTGGCAGGGAAAACGATGGTATGAGCAGAGGGCTGGACATCACCTCTGCCACAGCACTGCAAACAGCGGCAGGAAGGTGTGCCAAATACTAGCAAGGGGAAGCTGGCTTATAACCCCATAAGCCCTCCCCCAACAACACAGCTTCATCGAGGTTGTAAAACCCAAACTTCCATCAGCTGAGGATCGATCTATCAGAACACATTCAATTGTTTGTGGGGGACACCTGGATCAAACCATGACACCGGTTTTAGTAGTAAACCTTTCCATCTGTCCTGACTTTTAATATTTCTTTATTAATATATATATATATATATATATTTGAGAGAAAGTGTGATTGAGGGTGGGGTCTAAGGTCTCTACAAACAAACTCCAGACAAATGTGTTAATTTGTGCATCTGTCTTTGTGTGTGTACTGGGCAATCAAACAGGGACCAGGAGGCTTTGCAAGCAGGTATCTTTAAGTGATGAGTCATTTCCCAGACCCTTATGTTTAATGTTATTAAGGTATTTGTTTTACATATCAAGCTCTTAGTCACGAGAGCCAGAGCAATCTTTGCAGTACACATCCCAAACAGCATGTACCACTGTGTTGAAGATAGGACTTACTTTATAACATGGCCCTGCCCTAGACTGTATCCCAAAATGGCACCTGCCTCTTTCCCGGCTAGCTTGCCATCACAGCAGTGCCAACTTCCCACAGAATTATTTGAGATGAAAATTTGTGACATGTTTCAGAATTTGTCTAAGGCTTACTCTTGTGATGCCTCTTAAAAAAAAAAAAGCTTGGATTTAAAAAGTAGCAACTGTCATCAGATGGTCACTTCCCAGAGATCCTGGAAGCTGAACACAAGTACCAGCTACAACAGTGTTTTCTTGAGCAGTGTGACAGCGTTTTGGCCATATTGTACCCTGCTCCAGTGATCCACACATGGGAAATATTCAATAACTAAAGGAAATGAAGATATGGTTGCTTTCAAGTTAATATCCAGTGTTATAGCCTCATTTGGCCTTGAAGTGGGTTTCATTTGTCACTGAATTATGTGGAACATACTAAGCACTAAATACACACTTCAGGAATAAATGGCGCTGATATGTATCCAACTGCTGGCTGCAACATTAAATGGGGGATAATTTCAATTGCTCTAATTGCACTCTATTTTTATAAAAATTTGAGAAGTTGCCTGGAGCATTTTAAAGGTTATTCTGTATTTGTGAATCTAATTCAAATAATCTCACCTTTTGTTAATATTCTATTTCAAGAGGGTCTCTTTCTAAGGCATATGCTCTGGTTATATTCATTTTGTCAGAAAATATATGAGGAAGTGATCATTTTATGTACCATTTCTCCTCACAGCTTTCCGTGCCTTCTTGCTGCACATCTCTTTCCAGTTCCCAGGAAATTTTCAACCGTCACCTATTTCTTGAGCAATTCAATTTCTCTTTGCGATGCAGCGCCCAAAAATATTTACAGACACTGTTCACGCCTCCAATCCATTTTTTCTCTGTGCTTACATATCATGCAAGCTAATATCACTTCTCACTAGTTGATCAGCACATACTATAAGTGACATTAAAATATATTACTGTCACAGAGTAAAGTGAGTAAGATAGACATGGCTCCTTAATCTATAAGCCCTTGCCTGATATCACAATAAATGTTACCAATGTCCGAACAAATCACATTTTTGTCTGTATCTAGAGACTTCTTAGGTTGCAGCGAAATGCCTTTCAATTAAATGACTATTTTAGAATAAAAACTGCAACTATTTTGAAAATTCTTCAAATATGCAAATGTTAAACATTGCTACTATAAAAAATTAATCATTAATTTAGAGTAGTGTGTTAGACAAAAATTTTAAACAGTTTTATTTTTCCTAATGCTTGTCTTAGAATCATTAATGTTATCTGGGAAAAGAAACAACTAATTCTAAACAGATATCCTAGAGAATGAACTGTCTTCATGACTATATAGATATTCCCCAAAGGTTTTATTCTTCATATTCAAGCAAAGGGTTTTTTTTAATTGTGAATAAAGATGAAAATAACAGATTCCTGTCATTTTACTACATTCACACCACAGGTTCACTATTAACAAAAAAAAAGAATGAATAATATTTTCAACATTTTCGTAGAGCCATATAAACTTGGGGTTGAATGACTATTTTTCAGAAATTGAACAAATTACAGAATATTTCATGAGACTTGGTCCCTAAGACACTGTGTTGTTAACAGTGTAAGGGTGTGATTTTGTCTTGCTGTAACTGTCACAAACATCACAGATGTGCATCAGACACAATAGAAGTGCATTTTCCCACAATTGTCAAGTTCAAGATCAGTGTGCTCTTTCTAAGGAAGTCTCTCTCCTTGGCCTGTAGGTCTTCAACTTTCTATGGTGTCTTCACATTCTGCTCCCACTCTGTGTGTCTGGATCCCTACTTTACCCATGTTAAATGGATACAAGTCATACTGAAACGGATCTTCTCAAGAGAACTGATTATACCTCTCTAAATATATATGTCCAAAAGGAGTCATGTGATGAGCTAAGACTTGAAAATATGAGTTTGAGAGTGACACACCATTCCAGTGACAGGAGATTTGAGATACCTCATGAAGATCATCTTCATGAAGGGGTGTGTGTGTGTGTGTGTGTGTGTGTGTGTGTGTGTGTGTGGTGTATTTTGTATGTAACCAAAAGTGAGAAATGACTTGACATCAGCATCTTGGGGGGGGATTGAAGTATGGACTTTGCCATATGTCTCCCCGTAACATCAAATAGGAAAACATTACAATTGCCCTTCTATAGGATTAAAAATACCATATTAAAGGAAGATGGGGCATCAAGGCTTTTGTTAAAGCCTATCAAGGAAAAAGCTACTTCCTCGTCATCAAAAGAATAGAATACATTTTCCATCTCTAACCCAGTGTTGAGAAATGGCATTCTGAACTCCCAGAATGTTAGGTTACAAAGATACATTACTGTTCCTTCTTTCAATAATTAATCCAACTGAGCATGTCAATCACATGGTCGAGACCCCTGGACAACTAAAGACATGCTAAGAAGGTAGGAGGAATAGTTAACCAATGTCATGGTTTGATCCAGGTGTCCCCCACAAACAAATGAATGTGTTCTGATTGATCAGTCCTCAGATGATGGCAGTTTGGGTTTTACGACCTCGCTGGAGCTGTGTTGTTTGGGGTGGGCTTATGTGGGTTATAGGCCAGCTTCCCCTTGTCAGTGTTTGGCACACCTTCCTGCCACTGTTTGGAATACTTTGGCAGAGGTGATGTCCACCTCTCTGTTCATGTCATCATTTTCTCTGCCATGATGGAGTCTCCCCTGGAGTCTGTAAGCCAAATAAACCCATTCTTCCACAAGTCACTTTTGCTTGGGTTATTTCTGCCCAGCAACAGAGAAAGCTGACTAAAACAACCCCTTAATGAGATAATGTACTTTTGGCCCTCAGAAGCCTCTCCATGAGTGCATTTTCTTACAGTAAGGTCCTTGCTGTCTGTCCTTTCTGTCTGGTTTGAGTTTTAAGTCAAAACACTGGAATTTCTCCTTCTCTCCTTTCTGATTCTTCTTTGAATACAGGCCGAAAGCCTAACTGTTCTTGTCTCTCATGCTGGAGCTTTTTCACTGTATTCTCAATAAACACTCACTTTTCATCATCTATGTGCCTGACTTTAATGTGATGCTGAGACAAAGGATTGGAAACTAAGAAAATTTACAATAGGTAGGAAATTTGGGTAAAGGTATGTGTACCAACTCTCTTTTGTTGGCATTCCACTACAAGACGACTTCTGAAGAAAAAGACAAGGTGACCACGTGTGAGTTTTACTGATGTATGCACACAGTGACATCAGAAAAGGCTTTAACATTAACAAAATAATGACCGGAACGTTCATCGAGAAATCTGCTTTGCTTTGAATTCCATCATGAAGACTTTAGCCCATGCTTTTATCACTCTCGATATAAAATGAACATTCTGTCTACAAACTAATTTAAACTTGAAATCCTTTGTATTAACTAGAACTTCATCCATCATCTTTTCTGCTGCTAATTATAGTTACCAAACTTAGTTATCAAAGTAAGATTTTCTTTCATCTTCATCACTAAACAGATTTAAGGACATCTTTTCTGGTTTTATTTTTTTGCAAACTGTCACTTTGGGTCAACATCTCCATTAAATGTATCTTCTTTTTCTTTTATCAACTACAGACTAATGACCTACTTAGTTTGTGATTTTAATGACTCATTGGAAGTTACAGGGTTGGATCAGTAACACATTTGGTGAGTTCTCTGTAACAAGCATGTCCAGAGATATTCTGAAGTACACTGTTGTCTGCTATGATACTCATTGTCTAGATGAGAAACCTGGATGATATGCAGAAATGATGAGCATAAGCCATGTGTATGTCCAATATTTAGAATGAAAATCAGCTTGTGAGAACACCAAGATTCAGGCTTTCTCATTTACAATACCACTTGATTCTCTACCCAAGGAAATATGAAAACAAGTTGCCTTCTTAGATGTCTCCTCCACTTGATCCTGGAATTCGAAAGGAGCCTCTGAAGTAGCCATTATCATCACAATTTTATGAATGAAGTGTTTGTAGAAATCACTCCAATACCAAAAGTAGTCACAAGAAACCTGGAATTATTTCTCTACTTAAGAGCTATCTTTCTAGCAGGGACACATTAACAAGACTTGCTCATGTAATGTATATAATGATTCATAATAAAGATATTTAAAAAGAACTATATTTCCTCTTAAGGGGCTAAGCATAGCTAAATAGGTATAAGATTATATAGCAGAAAATATTGATATTTATGTCCAAATGGTGCTTGGAAATATTGAACATGGTCTAAGAGGTCAAGATCCCAGAGCAAAACTTATGGTTAAACTTTTATCTTTCCCTTGTGAATCTATCTAGAGTAATTTTAATTTTTAATTTTCACCAAGCTACTAATTCAATCACTTTGAAATAAATTAATTTTTATAATTCTTGTAATGAATCCCCTTAAAAGTGGAATCCCATTGCCCAAAGTCCTCAGAGGCAATAGTAATTACTGGGGAGAACAAAGTCCATAGGAGATTTGGGTAAATTTTCTGTCAAGGAAAGAAGATGGGGAATCAGTATGGGATTTGGGGGAAGAGAGAAATGATGTCTATAGAGTGGAAGAAATGAAGAAAAAGAAAATCAGAAACTAATGTGATTAAGAAGGACAGCAAACTAAAATAACCCACGCCAAGGAAAGAGCAGTGGATGTAAGTACTCAAATCTGGGAATGGTAAAGTAGGGGAAAAACCAAGAAGGAGAATGGGGGGACAGCAAGTTAACAGTAAACATCTATTGAAACAACTCAATATGGGCTGGTGAGATGGCTCAGAAGTTCAATGTGCTTGCTTGTAAAGCCAGATGCACTAGGAAGAGCATACATCTGGAATTCATTTTCACTGGCAAATGTCCCTGGAACACCCATTCTTGGTCACCATTCTCTCTCTCTCTCTCTCTCTCTCTCTCTCTCTCTCTCTCTCTCTCTCTCTCTCTCTCTCTCTCTTTCTTTCTTCCTTGCAAATACTAAATGAAATATTAAAACACTCAATACATTATACAACTAAACAGCACTGTTCACACTGCTTATCTGTGCTTCCAGGGAATGATTACGAACACATGATTATAAAAATTGGCATTAACCACCCAAAGAGAAAAAAAATCTGCAAGAATATATGGAATTGTTATATTTTACAGGAGAAAATAAACTATACTTATTACATACCTTACTTATTTACTTATTCATTTTTAGGGTTTTGTTGAGGGTGGTTGTTCAGGGGAGCCGGGTATATCATAGAAGGCATGTGGAGTGGGGCAAGTATGCCATGGAAGGCATGTGGTGGTCAAGGCAAATTTAGGTCAGTCCTCATTTTCCACCTCATTTTTGAGGCAAGTTTTCTTATTACTGTTCATGTCTCTGCTAGTGAACTTCTTGGAAATCATTCTGTTTCTGCCTCTCTTCTAGTCCTGGGCACACTGGGATTATAGAAGTTTACAACTGCTTCAGATTTTAAGTGGGGCTAGATTATTGAACCCAGGTGGTTGAACTTGCAGGCCTATAATGGATTTTTAAAATTTATGTAAATATAATATTACCAAAATATTTTGACAGTATATGTAAAGACAGGCATGTGTGTATGTGTATATGTAATTTTATAGTCCCTGTCAGTTAATGATATTTCAACCAATAGACTAAGATATTTTTCATAATATAAGCTGATTATATATATACATATAATCAGTTTATATTATGAAATATATAATTCATATATATTATATATATATGGATTCCATGAAAAAGTCACTCTATTTTACAGGTACTACTTTGGGATTTTCTGTATTATGGCATTAATAAGATATGTGATGATCAATGAAAACTTAATATTTAAATCTTGATATAATAAAGCATAAGGTGAAAGCTTATAAAATGGATATTGCCACTAGTGCTGTGTTTGAATAAAAACGGAACCTCAATATGTAGTATATTTTGCTCATGATGTATGGTTAGGATTGAAGGTAGGTGGGGCTGGGGAAATGGCTTAGTGCTTAGTGGATAAGGTGCTTGCTACTCAAGCAACAGTACTTGAGTCCAGATCCCTAGAAACCACATAAAGCCAGACATACACAATGCTCCTCTAAGCACTTAGTCTGTAATTCCAGGATGCCCAGAATGAGAAGGGTGGAGGAGACAGGAGAATGACTGTAGAAACTGTGCACCTGCTCTCACTTACATTGCATGCATGTGCACACACACACACACACACACACACACACACACACACACACACACTCACATATATCAAGCACACAGAAAGACATGCACCTCAATATTCAATGTAGAATAGTATTCTTAACTTCAGAACAGTTTCAAAAACACAACAATTTAGGCATTAAAGTTAATGTCTCCTGAAGATAATAATATAAAATGCAATTTTAAGAGAAGTGTGCATTTCTTTATGAAATAACACTTTATTCTTAATGTTATTTCACATTTTTGTCTAAAATATGATCTCAAGTTAGTCCATATGCTGTGGACATGCAAGTTAATAATGGGAAAAACACTGCCATCATTACATACATTCACAAAAATAGTTTCGATTTGTTGAATGTGGTGTATCTGTTGGGTACTTTTCAAAGTACCCTTTTATACTTTCTCTCAAGACAGGGTCTCATTATCACTTGGGCTGACCTGAAACTCACTCTATAGCACCAGGCTGGTCTTGAACTCAAGGTGAAAGGTGACCCTCTAACCCCAGCCTCCCTAATGCTAGTTCTAAAGAAATGTACCACCACATCCAACCCTATCATTTCATTTATTAGTGTATGGAGATTGAAATTATTTTCTGTGGGTTTTTTTTTGGGGGGATGATTTTAAGGTAGCGTCTTGCTGATCTGGAACTCACTATGTAGTCTCAGGCTAGCCTTGAACTCAAGGCAATCCTCCTACTTCTCCTTCCTAAGTGCTGGGAATAAAAGGCATGCACCATCACACCAGGCTCTCCTTTTAATTTTAGGGGAGAAACATGATGAAAAGAATATTACAATTTTTCCTGTAGTAGCATAAATAAGTTCAAGAGCTCATGCAAACAGTCACCTCTATATCCTCTGAGCTAAGCCTCAATAGGCTAGTGTTTTTTTATTTTTTTTTGTTTTTTTTTTTGCTAGCAGAGTGAGGAATGCATTTCATTCTTTCTTCACTTGTACATAAAGAATTTGGATGTCTAGAGATCATTTAGAACACCAGTGGTAAACAGCATCAATGTATATGCAAGGGAAGGAGACGAGTTAAAAGGTCATGTTAAACCATGTATGTGTGATAAATCTTCATTTTCAACAAAGAGAAAGATTTTCTAATAAAAGTTGTTTTCTTCACATTTGTACCAGACAGTCAGCAAGCAGGTACAGCATATAAGAAGACAGGTACTCTTGGCTGGGGAGAGGTTTCTGTTGGTGACCTCAGCCCTGACCTGCATCCTCAGTGCAGTGATGGGTTCACAGTTATTTTCCAGCCTCCTGCTGCATAGACCCATCCACGCCAATGGTCATCCAGATAAAAGAGAAGAATTTGTAGATGAGGTCTCTCTTTTCTATAACCTTTCACATTTGGAATGAAACGTTAAAACAGTGACAGCAATTTCATGATCATCAAGGTGACCATCTTGGATGATAAATTAAGGAAGCAAGGAAAAGATCTGTAACCTCTTTCTGTCACCTTGCGTACTGTACCACATGGAATAGCTCCTTATAGCATTGTTGTTGGCTTGCAGGATAACATTACAATCTTCTCAGAAAAAAAAAGAGCCAACTCGATTTACTAACATTTCTATTTTATAAGGACAATTAGGAAAAAAAGACAATTAGAAAAAACCTGAAATTAAGTTAGTGTTATACATGATGCAAAAAAGTAAAAACAATATTTCTAAAAAAAAAACAATAATTCTAGCCCCTTCAATTATTCTTGCCTTTACACAAGCTTAAAAATAACTCAGTTTGGGAGTTATAAATATAGCTCAGTCAGTTAAGCATTTTCCACATAAGAATAAGGAACTGAGTTCAGATCTCCAAAAACCCCATAAAAGTAGGGTGTGGAGGTGTGTGCCTGTAATCCCAGCACTGGAGAGGAGAGAGAGGATTCTTGAGACTTGCTGGCTAGTAGGTCGAGCTGAATCAATGCGCTCCAGCGAGAGCTCGTATCTAAAACAGTAAGGGATGGAGTGCTGAGAAAGATCCCCAACATCAGCCTCTGGCCTTCACACTCAAGTACACACTTATACATGCCCACTCCCTTAACACATATGCCTCCTCGATCATATAAACATTCATATATAACACATATACACATACAGAAAGGTGCATGTTCTTTTTGCCTCCATTATTTTTTTTTCTGAAGTTCAAATACTTTACTTAGAACCGTAGGTTACTACTGAATGTCAAAGACATAAGGTCCAGCTGTTCTGGTCACCCCAACAGAATGACAGATTTCCCTTTGACTTCAGGACTCCAGCTGCATCCAGGTGAGATCTTGGCACTCGATAGATCCTTCACTGTGTCATAGCAGCATAAGCATTTTAGACAGATGTTTTACTCGATATTTTCTGAGAAATACTCCTCTCATAAATGCTCAATCTTTGTTCAGGTGAATGTGGAAGGACAGTGCTGATACCATGGACGAGGCAGGAAAAATGAGCCTGGGTCAGGTTGAAATGAACTGAAATGAACATTTATCACCATCAACAGGATGCTCATCGATACTCACTCACAGCTTACTGACAATGGAAATGTCACAGCTCCTGGGAAGGATCCGATCCTTCTTGAGCACTCCCTTACTAGTTTCTATTGGATGATGAATCCAGAAGGACCAACCAGGAGTAGAGAATCAGCCAACTCTTGTTGAGTCTCAAGTGACATCAGTGTACCATGATTTTGCCACCAGATACAGTAACAAGTACCAGTTCCCTTGCTCTTTGGAAAAGGAAATGGGATTCCACGACTTCAAAAAATGCAGAGAAGCTCTTGGTATGGTCCTTATACCAGAAAATGACCCTGTATATTAGAGAAAGCACCATGCTTGAGGACCGGACATGCTTGGTCTCACTCCTCAATGTCTACATTGGCTTCTATTTTTTCTATGTCTGCGTTTCTTTCATTTTCAATTTAGGGAATACATTTTTTTGCTTCTTTTCTCAGAGAGTACATTTGAATGAATTTTAAAATTTTAGAATTAAACATAAGTAATTATTCATTAGAAGTAAGAGTCACTTGTATCTATGGGTCATATTGCTTTACTCTCTTAGGATTACATATCAGAGAAATAAAATATAACAACAGACAATAATGAAACCATCAAAATTAAAATGAAGAATCATAGCTAGGTGTGTATTTGACCACTTTTGCATCTGGCTTTACTACAGTGCTTGGGATTTGAAGCCAGGCCTTGGGGCTTTATAAGAAATGAACAATCTCTTCAGTCAGCAAGGTGTATATTTGGAAATCCTCAGTAAGTTTAATTTTTTTTCTATTTACTTTTATTTGACATTTTATTAACAGTCAGATCCTGCTGGTTTGGGTTTTTAGATAGATTTTATTTATTTTATTGTAAGCATTTATTCTTGTGATTTATTTCATTATGTACTGCCAATAAATGCAAGCATTTGTGAAAAATATAGAAATTAAAATCTTCTACACAGGTATTTACATATTTGTTGTAGGGACAAGAAAGTTCTACATTCCTTTAGAGTGTTATCATACATCTGGTCAATATGTAGACTTTGTCTACATAAACTAACTCAATGCATATCTGTTTAGCACACATGCTGCAATTCTTAAAATTACATTTTCCTGAACCAAGAAAAATCCTTGTCACAAGCTTTGTCATAGAGAAGAGAAAAACAATAATATCCCAATGACATAAAGTATTTCTTTCCTTTTTCTCTTTTTTTTTTTTTTTTGAGGTAGGGTCTTGCTCTAGCCCAGGCTGATCTGTAATTCACAATGTAGTCTCAGGGTGGCCTTGAACTCATGACAATCCTCCTGAGTGCTGGGATTAAAGGCGTGAGCCACCACGCCCGGTTTAAGGATTTATTTTCTGTATCTAAAATTTAATTGTGCCCTAGCATATGCTGCTCAGTTATTATTCAGGAATTCTTAATTTGATTCATAAAATTAACCAATGACTTATAAATGATGATAGATAATAAAGATATAGATGGATAGATGATAGATGGATAATAGATAATAGAAATTGATGACAGATTGATAGAAAAACGATTGATGGATAGATATGTAATAAATAGAAACTTGCACAAACGGATGAAAGCAGATTTAACGCAACAAAAGTATCAAGTCGTTTTCCTATCTGAAATAGCATAGGAAGAAATGTACAATATCTTCAAGATGCCAAACACCTGGAACCCATTTGTTCATAATAATGCAACAAAATGCCAGGCATGTCAGTAAGGAATGACATTCATCCTCTGGAGTACAATGTGCTGTCCTCTTCTTACTGATGCCTTCTGGAATAAATTTGGAGTAAAACTAATTATATATATATATATATATGTATAATATTATATTACACATTATATTATATATTCATCTATAAATATAAGATGAATAAATCATCTACAAGTGGCATCAGGAAGTTGAGCTCCATTTCCAGCCTAGGTGATGGAATATGAAGACACCTTGATGTAAAACCTGCATTGAAGCTTCAGCTTCACCTGCATCAAAACATAGCTCAAGACGACCTTCACACAGTTGCTCGAAGGCTGTGTTGCACTCTGGTCTTTGCCTATGTTTTCTTTGACACATCATGGTTCTAGAGCTTTCTATTTTGTATTGTTTCCATATCAATGTGTACAGTTGTAGACTATCTTGTCTGTACATGTCTTTGAAATTTATTTGTCTCATTATCACATTCACATTAATATGTACTTTTTTACTGATGCAAGGAAATGCTCGTCACATTTATAATAAGTGTGCAAATATGTCACATGTGTAGACATTCTTGTTATTTGATATATTTGTGTTTAGAGAAAGTTCACTCTTTGGAAAGTTCCTTAAATAATGATACTCATTAACAATTGACCACAGCACTTAAATTCCAAACAACAAATTACATTGGAGGATTTTTTTCCCATTTTATTGAGAAACTCATTTATTTTTAAGAGAGTGCTTTCATTAATCTCGTCTGGCATGTTTCTTTCTGCATGCATTTCCTGCTGTTAAAGTTAAACTCTGTCCTTCTAGATAACGCTTGCCGAATTAAATATGACGACGCTGAGTTTCTGGTTGGCGTGCTGCAGCCTGCTTTGTTAATGAATATTTTTAAGCTGCTTTGAAGTCTTGAATATGAAAATAGAATAAAATGTGATTACTGGCACTACAGCATTGACAAATTTGTTAATGAGGCAGTATTCTTTATTTTGTCTTGGGCCAAATTTGATGGTTGTTTTGCAAACAGCACAAAGCAATGATTAACACATAAACTAAACTCAACTTTGTGGTGAGGATGCCTTTTATGCAGATGTATTCAACATATATTTGAAGGTTCCCCTTAGTGTTTGAGAGAAATCAAATTTCACAGCTTCAACTCATTCACTTTCCCAGTACAGAGCCTAAAAGGAGGTAAAATAGAGGTGAAAAGTCTTAAAGGGAAAATGTATAATTTCTTATATTGTATGTTCTCATTCAATACTTGATGTGATGGCATTTGTCACCTAAATCTGGGTTGCTAGAATCATAAAATTCCATGACATGAAATCATCTTGGTCTTTATTAATGTTATTTTTTTCTCTTGTCTTTGCATGTGTAAAAATGTGCCATTTTCTTGCATGTGTGGGTACACATGTGTTGGGAGGATGTGTCCATATGTGGGTGCCTATGCCTGGGAAGTACATACACATCTCCTTCCTCAATGACTCACAATGTTTATCTTTGAGACAGGGTCTCACAGTGACTGAGGATCTCACAAATTTGATAGCAGGCAGCCCCAGGGATCCCCTAACTTTCCCTCTACAGCAATGGGATTAGAGACACAACCAAGCACACCCACCTTCCATCTGACATCTAGGGATCCAAACTCAGGTCCTCATGCTTGTGCCACGAGAGTTTTACCAATGTATCCATCTTCCCAATGTTAGTTCTCAGTTCTCTAAGTCACTGAACAAGACATTTTCTGCTGAATTCAAGACCATACTATCCCAAAGCCTACAGTGATTCCCTGATATCTTCTGTGATGGGTCAGGCAGCTCCATAGACCCCTTCCCTTGAGTGGGAGGTATCTCTAGCTAGAGCCTATACCTAGGAGCTAAAACTGATTGGTCAGATATAGACCAATCAGCTGCCTCTCTGACTCACCTGGGGGAACTTAAAATTAACTTCCATAGGACAAAGGTCCCTCTCCCCACATGGGACACCAGCAGAAGGACTCCTAAACCTCCAGGCTTTAGAAAGGTAAGGCCTTCCCCCACCCCAGCTGGGGTAAGGGAAGGCTCCAGATTTTTCCCACATGAACCTTTCCTTTCCATGATGGGAGCTCTCAGATATCTTTTCTTCTTCTGTTTGTTTAGTTAAACAGCATAATTCTGTAAAACTCTCTATGTTTTTCTCCCCACACTGGTGGCTGGGGAACTCCATAATTCCCCATGTTGCCTTAAATAATAAAGTCTCTCACTATACCTTAATATCTTGTTGTCTATGCTTTTCGTTCTTTAACTTTGTAGACAAGAATTTGGGCACTCCTTAAATTCCTTAAATTTTGAGGTGCATTGGATTTTTGCTGGGCATTATCTAAACTCTAACTCCCAGCTCACCCCGCTAGACATCAAGGAGAACTCCCTGACAGTAAGTGGGTGTCACACCCCACAGAATTTGCATGTAGAATTATTTAAACTCCTCCTGCGTTTATTGTGTTATTATATCAATTTTAAACCAAATTTTGTGGTATTTTTGATCAAATATTTCAATTCTCATCAAGATCTACTATAACATGTCCAAGAGCACTTTTCCCATAATATTTGATGTACGTTTATTATGGTTTGTGTACAGAATGGCCCAAAGACTCACATGTTGAAGGCATGGATGACAGATGATGTCATCGATATTGAAAAGTGTTGGCATCATATGAAGGCTAACCTCATGAATGAGTTAATCCATGGATTACTTCATAACAGAGCGAGCTATTAGGAGTTAGATTTGGGTCATCATTAATGTCTTAAAAGGGACTGCGGTACTTTCCTTCATTTCTTTCTGCTTCCTGGCTACTGAGAGGTGAGCAACCTTTCCTCACCACACTCTTGCACTATGGCATTTCTGGCTTGTGACATTTCTAAACGTAATGGAGCAGATTTGCCATGAGCGGTAGCCTCTGAAACCCTAAGCTTAAATTAAGTCTTCCCTTGAGCGGCTTGTCTTAGTGATTTGGTGGGAGTGGTGAAAAGTAACTACCCAGATGCTTCATTTCTTTGTCCTCCTTACAATTGTAGTTTTGGATTTTGAAATCACTGGAGAATTGTGCGAACTAAATTCCGCTTACATCTTTATGGAGGAAAGATACACTGCAAACTGAAAGATGCTAATTTTCATTATTTGAATCTCCTGAAATTCCTTGGGGACTGGTAAGCTTTAGAAGAAGTTAGGAAAAATGGTTATGTGGGTTTATAATGTAGTACGAAAGAGAAAAGAGGGTCTTTGTAGAAAGAAAAGAATAAGAACAGTAAAAAAAGACATTTTATAGAGCAGAAAAGCAGCAAAATGGAAAAGAAAGAAAAAAAACCCACTGATCATTCCATTATAAATTGCTGGTGTTCTGAACTTGCAGGCAGGGAGTGAATTTAAAGACCTTCTATGTGTTCTCTTTTCTTGCAGTGTGGTGCTTGATACATATATGTCCATTTGAATTTCATAGTCTTGGAGGTAAAGAGAATGGGGCAGGTATGCGGGTGAGAGAGGGAGGGTCAAACAAGTTATCTATAAAGTACTATACTACACAATTCATCTTTTAAATGCAAAAGTTAGAAATAAGACAATGTTCAAAGAGAAAAAAAAATAATTAGTTGCAAAACTGCCTCTCATTCCCAGGGAAGAGAATCTTTTACCTTCTTCATAAACCCCATTTTAACAAGAAAATAATAATCACGTAAATTAAAATGAAGGAATGATTAAGTAAGTGTATTTTGCCCTTTAAATACTGGTTAAGACTGGGTCTTTTAGATCACTTCTACAATAAAAACGGTCTTAACTCTTAGGGTGAACTGAGCTCCCCAATCATTTTGAGAGACTTGGCAAATTCCTGAGTCACTAAAAAGCATTCTATTGTCTTTATCAATTATGAATGTTGAAATTTTAATCTTTGTTTTGCTTGTCATTGAGGTCTTAGTAATGTCATTTTCAGTGTTTTTCCCCATCTATGTAAAAGTTAGAAATGTGGAGATTCAGATAACCAGAGTCTTTCTCTATCTCTTTAACTACTTTGCTACAAAAAATGGCCAAGTAGTACCAGGCTTGGTGGCATACACCTTTAATCCCAGCACTCAGGAGGCAGAGGTAGGAGGATCACCATGAGTTTGAGGCCACCCTGAGACTACATAGTGAATTACATGTCAGCCTGGGCTAGAGAAAGACCCTACCTCAAAAAAAAAACAAAACAAAAGAAAGCAAAATAAAAGTGGCCCACCATACATTGGGATTTCATCATTAAATACTCACCTTGGGTCAGATGGAGGTAGAGAACTCTTTGGATAAAACCACTTGCAAATAGATAGAAGTGTGAAGGAGAAGAAGCAATCCAGATATAAGTATTATAAAAGAAAATATGATATTTATTAAATCTCTATAGATGCTGAAACTCTAGTAATTTAAATACAAGTTAAGTAACAGGTAAAAAAAGAGAGACTTAATATAAAAGTCTGAGTTTCAAGAAAAAATTAAAACTAATCAAATATTAATAATATTGGTAGTAGTGATGATTTTAATAATAGTGATGATGATAATAGTGTTAATTTTCTGAGTCATAAAATTAGCGGTATAAGTCTACATGCCTTAAATTGATCAATTTAATTTAAATGTCACAGAGCTCCTATCAGCATGGCCATTTCATGATTTTCCAGATAAAAAAAGATAAGATTGAGTGAGGTTAATTTAACACATTCAAGAACCCACAAGAAGCCTAAGACAGCTCTGGGCAGATGACTCAGTGTATAAGACACTTTCATTGCAGGTGTGAGTTCTTGGGTGAGGATTCCCAGAAGCCATCAGTGAGAGTTTATGTGCCTCTAGCAGAGAACAGAGGCAGAAACAGAGTCGCCCAGAAGGTCACATGCCAGCAGGGAGCATCAAGAGATAACGCCTCCAACAAGGTAGATGGTGAAGACAAACACCCCAAATCGTCTTCTGATTTGGACACTCATGCTATGACATTGGCACAAGTGGGCACATGAAAACACATACACACGTCATTCACACACATGGGGATAAAGGAATCTAAGACAACCCCCTCCATAGAACTCTGTAGTGTCAGAAGGGTTTTGAAGGGAGTGGCGACGTCCATTGGTCCTTTCCTTTGCCCTGCAAACTCGAAGCATAAATGAAATTACTGAAAATCTTCTTGTCATTTTGGATTCTGAGGTAAGCTATTAAGGGAGTAGAATGGTAACTCACCTCTCCAGACACATGCCTCAGTATCCCTGAACCATTTATGCTCTGGATAGTTCTCTCATGATAAGGTCAAAATAATTTCCAAGTGTTCTGTTACTTGTAGCAAAACATAAGAATAAATCTGTAATCAATGTAGAGATGATGATCCAAACTTTATTTTTAACTGTATCTGGTCTTTCCTTGTTAAGCTGAGATGAAGAAAGACTATCATCTTAGACCAATGATGCTTTGGGCCTTGAAAAGCAAGATGACTGGTGAGACCTGATATAAGCAATACAAAGCTAGAAAGTTCATTTATATCACCTAAAGAAAGGAGGAAAATGCTGGGTCCAACAAGATTTGAGAGAAAAAAAAGTTTCAACATATTAACATGTTCATAGCAAAGAGAAAAAGAAAAGAAAAAGAAAGAAGAAAAGATGTGTCTGGGAACACATAATGACCTAGAATTCGGAAGTTTTCAATTTTTGGTATGGACAATACCACCATGAACAGAAAGGAGAAGTGTTTAACAAGACAATTAGCTGATGGGCTAGAGAGATGGCTCAGCAGTTAAAGGCACTTTCTTGAAAAGCTCAATGGCTTGTGTTTGATTCCCCAGTACTCACATAAAGCCAGATGCACAAAGTCATGCAGGCATCTGGATGGAGTTCATTTGCAGTGGCAGAAGGCCCTTAACACCCATTATCTCTCTCTCTCTCTCTCTCTCTCTCTCTCTCTCTCTCTCTCTCTCTCTCTCTCTCTCTCTCTCTCTCTCCTATTTCTCTTTCAAATAAATAAATATTTAAAAATACAATGAGCCCAATGTGCCTAGCATAAAGAGGGCACTAAAGCTGTTCACCCTATCTACATAAGGTAGATCATGTGAAGTCAAAGACTAACAATATAATAAAGGAGTGTGTGTATTGATCTGTGCTACAGAACACCCAATTAAATTCTAAATTTAGTCAGTCAAAACCACAATGATTTCTTCAAGTCTAACATTGCATTTGAAAATGTCTTATTCAGAAACCCGCCTAGACTTCAAACAAGGGAACTTCTGGTACCTCCTTGCACAGGATTTCCTCTGTTATCTTGAAAATTAAGTCACCACATGTATTTTTACTGGCTGATTCAATAAACGATATAGTCCTTTATCATTATAACATTACTACAAGGTCATTTTTGGCTCTTTATCTCCATCATCCTTAATGATTAAGATATCCATTCCAATTGTAAGAGCCATGATGGGTGAGAACTCCCAGAGACATTGCCCCGCTCAGTAACAACATACATAGGGGGTGGAACCGGGTTGACTCCTAGGCTATCCATAAGCCCCTACCCCATGGACTGATCCAGACTGCCCACAGAGAAGGATACCCAGCTGATTGAGGACAGTGAAGAGGGAAATTGGGGAACTGGGGACACCAACATATTTTATTTGCTCACTCAATGTATCTAATTATGGATAATAAAGATATAATTTAAAAATGTTAATAAGCATAAAAAAGATATCCATTCTAGAGTAAAATCATATATCTGCCTATAGTGATATATGTGTGTGTGTGATCTCACACCCCTTATTCAAATGTTTTCAAATGCATTTCATGCTAACGCTTTCAATTTGTGCATCTCTTAATCTTCAAGAATTTTATTCTAAAGTATAATTTTTTCTTATATTTAAAACTCTTTATAGAGGGACACAAAAAGAAAGTACAATTGAGTCCCTTCAAACCCATTTTGTCTTTGAAATGTATTCTACTGCCTTGCTTCATATTTACTTATTTTTCTATTCTGTATATATGTGTCAGATTCCTGTGTGTAAGTCTGCATGTTTGTACGTGTGTCAGCACCTATGTGTGTTCAGGTGTACTTGCAAAGACTCACCAGATGGTGTCTTTCTCATTTGTTCTCTTGCTTTTCTTGACACAGTCTCTCAGGATAGACTAGCTGGCAAGCAAACCCTGAATGTCTTCCTGTCTCTGTTGCCTCAGTTCTGGGACTTCAAACATGTTTCATCATACCTTGTTTTTAGCTGGGTGCTGGGGACCCAAATCCAAGTCTTTTTTCTTGCATAGCAAGCACCTTACCAACATAGCCTCCTCCCCATGCCCTCGACTATCTTTCTTATCCTTAAAACTCCAAATTGTGAAATTCATGAAATAAAAAAAATATTTAAAATTTAGCCCACACCATGAGCTAAAATGTATAGAATAATTAGACTCATGTGTAACTGAATAGGGTAGAATTTGTAGAATCTATGAATTACAGTGAATTGAATGACTTATGCATCCAGACAGAAATGAATGGCCACACTTCCTATAGTTTCCTTTTTTTATGGTTCTTTAAACTTCATTGAACTAAAATACTCTGTTTTCAGAGAAAGCAGAAGTCCAGATCCCCCTTACACTCTTAATATTTCACAGGTCACACATCATGACTAAGAAGAGTGACAGCTCCACAGCCAGCTTTCCTAATATGAACTTCAGCTCCATTGCTGGCTGGTGGTCAATGCTTTAGTTTCCTCATCAGTGCAAAGCAATGCTACTAATAATGTAACAAATAGACTCTACCTCATAGGTTAACTGAAACAAATAGCTCCCGATCTGTAGAGCTTTGTAAAAATTATTACCATAAAATAAGTACCACAAAGATCACTTAAACCCACACAGACAGACAGACAGGCACTCAGTCATTCCATCACTAACATATAATAAACACAACAATATTGGCTTAAATACACACACACACACACATGACAACTATATGTTTAAAAAACCTGTAACAGGGAATTTGGGGTTCCTTAGTAACACACCAACAAATTTAGTGTACCCGGATTTTTGTCATATAAATTTAAAGAATTAAAATTACAGACCACCAGAGGATAAGGTTTAGAGAGTCTATTAGGTTAAGAAGGGAAAATAGAGGAGGTTCCCTTCAGGAGGGAAAAATAGTCTATATGGGAAAAGAAAGTGGTCCCCATCATTCTAGCCAGGAGACTGAGATGAGGGGGAGCTCACCCAAAGCCTGCAGGTTTATGAGTCTCTCCCCTCATCTTCTAAGAACAGAAGAGAGCAGTTTGCTTCTTCCAGGTGACAATATTCTCTGGCTCAGATGAACTGCTTGGTCTGGGCTCTGAACAATCACAGTTCCAGGATTAGGTAGGGGCTCAGGTTTCTTTTATTTTTAAGTCTAAAGGCACTCTTGTTCTTTAATTTTGGGGTTCCAGTCACCGTAAACTGTCACAAATCTAGAAGAGAAATATCATTCTGGTAGTTAAGTATAATTGTGAATCTTAACTCCACCTCTGCACAACATTAGTTTGACTATCTGACCCAGAGAAGCATGCTAACTTCCATGGCAATCTAGAAAGAATGAAATGATAATATACCATGGTGCTGAAGACAGGCTAGGGTCAAAACCAATGAATGGAAATTACAAATACTCTCTACCAATTAAAAGAATTTTTAATTGGTGCAATGAATTCTGTCAAAAAATTAACAAGTTCTCTTCCATTGAATGCAGTTAGAGCAGAAACTATGAAAGATAGATTATCTTTGGGGGGATATACTAAAAAGCATTTCTGCAGTGAGTAAACCTTTTGAAAAATGAACTCAAAAAAGCTGCCCATTTCTTAAAGTCAATGAACTAGTGTGTCACATATCAGAGAGCCTTGGAATATAGAAATCAGTGCAGCAAGGGCTCTGCTGGGCCGAGTCAATAGCCCACAGTGGTAGTCAGGTGCACCATTGTCAAGAGGCAGAGAGGAGAAGAGCGATGGGTAATAGCCATGTTTGCAAGGAGTCAACAAAGGTCTACTGAGAACTGTGGTATTCTTGGTCCCAGGAGGGTGCTGATGTTGAAGCCCGATGAAAAGATAATAGCAAGGAAGGACAGCCTAACAAATAATGTCAACTGCTTCCTTTTGCCTTTTCCTATAGCTCCTACTTGAATGATAACTATGTCCCTCCAGCACCTCAAAGAAACTGCTGGGTTCTGACAATTATAAATCTTGTCCTGAAAGTGGAAATTGATGTTCAGTGAACGGAAGGTAAGTGGGGTGATGGGGAATTGAAAGTATGCCACCAAGATGAATGGTCAACCACAATTTTACGAAGGACAAGCACTGTATCTTGTCTTCATTAAGGATTGAAGGAATGCATTTGTGTATATACTCTCTCCTTTTCCTTCTCAAAGGCAGAAATTGAAAACTATATTAACGATGAGAATTTATCTTTCAAAATGAAAAAGAAAAAGATGATATTTAAGCTTAATACATTTGTTATTACTCTGTAATGTCTGGCATACTTTAATGAATGTTTCAATTTGAGGGTACATGTAAGAGATTCCCAAAGACTTATTTTTAAATAGGATAATAAACCTTTTTAACTTTAGTAGTTTTCTTTTTTTAAAATGACCAAAGAACATGTCTTGTGATTTACCTCACAAGGCAGATTCCTTTCTGGAAACATAAAGCTGCATATTCTGAAGCATCCTTCGTAAACTTCCTAATTGCTACTTGCCTTTAGAACTTGTACAATTTTCAAGACTGATCCTAGGCTTTAAGATGAAAATGAAAGATAGGGAAACACTATATCCCAAATGTGAAGGGTGCTTCAGCAAATCTAGGACATAGATCCTAAACTCTATAGTTTTATTCTAGTGACCTTTATACATGACAAAAATAAAAACAAAAAGTCTCCAATGACACAAACATTAGCTGGATTTATAGTATATCAGGGAACATTGAATTTAGTTTTGGGGACAAGTAGTCTAGCTTTCTCTTTTTTTCTCCCTCCCCCCAAGTCTTCTCAAGGAGGTAAAAGGCAAAAGACAGCAGCCTTTACAGTCATCAGCATTCCATATACAAATGACTGTCTTAGTCAGTCTTTCCATGGACACCACAGGGTGAGCTGGGTTGAAATGTCAAAGTAGTGAATTTAAAACACGTATGTCAAAGGAGATGAAAGGTAAACTATATTATATACTATTAATCTTCCATATATTTAACAAGTATGCAATTGGTGTTTTGCTCCTAACTCATAAACAACTAACTATTTTTTACGTATTTACTCTTTGTCAATAACTCACTGTTCTGTTTTCAAGGAATTTTATTTCATGAGTGAACGAAGACAGCAGACAATTAGACAAAAAAAGATAGAAATTACACAGAAAGTACAAATGGAATGCTCTAAAAATGAAAAACATTACAGCTGCATTAACTTAATGGTCCAGAAAAAAATCATTGTGAAAAATATTTTTTTAAGATTTTAAAGCATAAGGAATCAAACATGTAAATATGAGGGAAAAAACTAGGCAAGATTTAGGATAGGGTCTTTATTTTATATACTGGTTTTTCATGGGGAGAAATATTTCAACAATTGGGGGTTCTGAGTGTAGAAGTTAAGAGAAAACTTGTAGCCCAGAAACAATTTCAAGGGTTTTGTTCAAGGCCAGGGTATAGGGAAAGTTGATTTTGTACATAGGAAGGGAATGCAGGGTGAAGGGTAGGCACTAATGTATTTAGGTTGGCAAATGACAGGACCTGTTCTCAGAGCATTTTGGTCTACAGGTAATAAAGTAATGAGGTGGGAATCATCACTACTTTCCAGGGATTGTATGTTAGGAGGTTAAGTTATAGACCCAGGAAGAGACACAGCTGATTTTTAACAAGTGTGGTTCTCAAATGGGGCTTTATTTTTTTTTTTTTTTGCTTCAGTACAAATTTGGCAATGTATGGAGATATTTTAAAAAATACTTATTGATTGATTTATGTGCAACTGTATGTGTGCATATCTGTAGGTATATCAGGTGTATGTGCCACTTTGTGTAAGGCTTTACATGAGTGCTGGGGAATTGAACCTGGGTTGACAGGCTCTGTAATCATTCACATTTAACTAGTAAGCTATCTTTCCACCCCAGGAAAAATTTCATTAGTCATCACTAGTATTTGTAGGACTTCTCTCATCTGGTGGAATCAAGAAATATGTGTATCTATCCCACATTTACAGCCTGAACATATGATCACATCTGGTCAGGGACAACTTTCTGGGATTAATACTTGCATATTGCCAATGGTCTCCACCGTCAATGTGGAGGTGACTCAGTACATTTATTTCTCTGCTCTTGCTATCTGAGAATTCTAATGATTACAGTTTTGAACTTATGATTTGTACTGTATTTGACAGTAAAGTAGGCTGATAGGCAATGGAGATAAATAGATTAAATATGCCCATTTTCTTGGCTAGTCCATTGACCTACAGGATGTACTCCACCGTATGAACACATAAGTAATTGAACCAAAGGTTAGAGAGATTGAGAATTCGATCACCGTGTCACCATTGAGTCTATTATTGTCTTGTCTTCTGTACCTTCTGACAGTCTCAAGTGAACACATCTTGTGTTTGAAATTACTTCCAAGACAGCAATTAGGCAAAGGTGAAGGATTTAGTACTGGGCTTTGTAGATAGCTCAGTTGGTAAAGTGCTTGCCTTGCATGCTTGAAAGCCTAAATTCAGTCACCAGAACCCATGTAGAAATGTAAGACATGGTGTTGCACTTTCAATCACAGCTGTAGGAAGAGATAAAAGGCCCCTGGTGTGCATTGGCTAGTCAATCTGGTTTAAATAACAACATTTAAATCAGTGAGTAATCCTCAAAGAAAGTGGACAGAGCCTGAAGAATGGTACCAAAAAAAATGTCCTCTGGCCCACACATGCATGTGCACATATAAATGTACTTGCACACACACATAAAGGCCGGTGGTAAAGAAGAGAACCTACAAATCCTTTCTTACTTACATTACTGCTCTGTATCAGCCTACCATTAAGGTTGAAAATTATGACATTGAATGAAAGTGAAAATGGGGATAGATCTACTACCTTGTGCTTTGTTTTTTATCAGAATTATTTCAAGGCATACACATGTTAAAAATAGTGTTAACAGGGAAAATATGTTATTCAAGGTCATGCAGGTACACCATACAGCCATGTTAGTTTAGCCTAAAGAATGTAGGTACCTTTGCTAGGTTTCCTCAATGAATGTTATTATTTCACATCAAAAAATAGTTTTATTGATTTGTGTTGTGTTTCTTTTGATTTTAATGTATGTGTATGTGTGGTGCATGTGTTCATGTGTGTGAGTATAAATCCATGCATGTTGTTTCTGATTGACTTTTGACATGGCAACCCTCACCTTCTTATTTGCAACAGTAGCTTTCACTGTTTACCTCTCTGTTCTCCAGGCCTAAGCTTCTGGATAATTCTGTCTCCACCTTCCTTCTAGTTTTAGGAGTAAATGGGATGACAAAAGCCTGCAACAGACCTGGCTTTTCTGTGTGGTCTGAGGATCTGAACTTAGACACTCACAATAAGGTAGCTAACTCTTCATCCACAGAGATACGGCCACAACCCTCTTTAGGATTTCTATTGTTCTGGTAAAAACTAAGTCTGTGATACTAATTACATAACATGGATGATTTTTACATGTAAGATAAAGCTTATATATTTGCTTTAAAACCCCCATTGTACAATTTAAAGATAAGTGGAAATACTTCTACTCCAAATGTATCACCATTTCTTCATTTAGAATGACATTAAACAGCAAATTAACTCAATGATAAGAGAGATATTGTAGAAGAAAGAAAATATCTGTAAATTTTAGTATTTTTTTCAATATTTTAATGCATTTATGAGGGGGTGGGGAGGGAATCATAATGGTTTATGGGCTATAATTATGGAAGCTATCAATATTTTTTTTAAGTAAGATTAAACTGGTTGTCCCAAATCCCAATGCTATTTAAAGGCAGAACTGAGTTCAAATTCAGAATGCATGGTGTTTGGAAAGAAAAAAAAAAAAACTTGTCAAAGTCCCTACAGGGACACTGTAGGATGATTAGGGTTCACCTACATGTTATAAATTACACATCATTTAGAAAACCTATTAAAAAAGTAAAAAAAAAAAATAATAATCCCTTCTCTGCCCTGTCCATGGATTTTCCTGCTCAGCTAGTGATGTTGTAATGAATACCCTTTTCACTATGTCTTCCCAATATTTGTCTCTGAACATTGCGTAATATCTTCCAGGATAGTTTTAGAAATTGAGAAATATGAGTGTGTAAAACAGAAAGTGTTTGCTGTGCCATTTCATTACACCATCGTCGACATTTTATATCACTCATATTTTTCTTTATAAATTTCTTGTCAAATACTTGAGCAGTCATTTACTTTATGTGTAGTTGGTAAGAATACTGAACACACTATCAAATTGATAATAAAATAACCAGGACATCCTATTTTATGAAAATTCAAGATATGGAAATAAACTGGGAAATATGGAATTTTGTATTAAAATGGCATATTCTACTTAATAAATGAATGAATTAAACTCACAGCTTTAAAGATATCGTTGTCTATTTTTTAAAATTTATATAAAATTTGAAAATACTTGATATTCTAATTAAAGCAGCCCTCTAAATTATACATGCCTCCTTTCTACTAGCAACAATAAAATAGCATATGACATAGAAGTGTATTTATGCCAAGGTTTTCCGTAATTCAATTGTGAAATAATGAATGTTTCATCATTTAACTTATGTTAATTTCTTAACAACCTCTGCCTGCTTGCTTAGATAACCAGAGCCTGAATTTTTCCTCTGAATATTTGGATTGGGTTCTAGTGAGCTCAACTGCCTTCTTCCTTTTCTTCTTCTCTAAAAATGTTATTTCTCATCAGGCATGGTGCTGAGAATTTGGGCTGAACTGATTAGTTTCTCAACAGAGCTTTCACTGTCCCAGAAGGCAAAGTAAGATTTATTCCAAGTCTGAGCCAAAATAAAGATATTGGTTTTAGTTCTGCAAAAGAAAAAAAAAAACTTTATAACTAGTGTTCTGGCATTCACATTGTGTTGAAATTTATTCATTTATGTGACCGTTTCCCTAGCTGGTTACAGGCCTTTGTAAATAAGAACTGGACAAGCCCCTATCCCTCCAGAGCTTTTATCCTCCCCTTTTTAATACACTTCCAATTTAGGATTCATGAAATGTGTGATGAATTAATGGTTAACATTAATGTCACAAGAATAGTAATACCACAAACTTTTGACAGTTCTGTCTCTTAGACTCGGGTCATTAAGATTAATATAAATTCAAAGCAAATAGCAAAATTCCAACTTACATCACAAAGCTCTTCTTTTTCACAATGTTGTCATGAGAGAAAGACTTGACATCCAGATTATAGATGTTTTGTAGTATGATGTATTTGTTCTGATGACACTATTGTTTTATAAGAAAGAAATTTTGGAAACTGTTGTGTTTAGCAGACCTCAGAGCAACAAAGTCACTGGCCTTCTCTCTAATAGAATGAAGAATAAGTTAGGAATACATGTTAGGGATGTGCTCAGGGTTTACGCTCATTAACAATGATAAACTTCAAGTCCCTCTCAAATCATAGGTAATGGTACAGTCTAAGGAAAAGATGCATCATAATTTGCAAAGTATAAAACTAAATTATATTTTCAGTACCACATACATACTGATAATCCAGAGATTGACAATATCTTCTACATCTTTCAAAGTTCAAGATAAACTCTGCTTCTTTGGTTACATCTCCTCATCACACTACCATTTCTTTAACTTCTTTTACTGATGGACATAATATACGGAAAACATATTCACCATTTTCACACCCTTTTGGGTTTCTTCATTATTATTTCATGAATATGTATTATTTTTGCTGATATTTTCTCCCGTCTTACAGGGAAGGAAATTCCTAAGGTAATATGGTGGTTTGAATGTAAATGGCCCCATGTAGATTCATATATTTTTGATTAAATTTCCTACTTAATCTGCAGCCGTCAGAGCCCTACTAGAGGAGGTGTGTCAACTTGAGTCCAGCCTAAGGTGTGTAGAGAGCCAGCAGAGCTCTGCCTCTTCATGCATGCAAGTGCTGATAGTTTTCTCTCTCTGTCATGGACTCATGATGGAGTGAGCCAGCTTCTACCACCATATGGAGCTTCCTCTGCAATCTGTGAACCTAAGATAAACCCTTTCCTCCCAAAAAGTACTTCAGTTTGGGTATTTGTCCCAGCAATGAAAAGGTAACTGCCACAGATATTCTTTCCAAAAACAGAGTTTTAAATTGGGAAAAGCTAGAGAGTAGATACCAATTTTAAACAGAGAATCAAGGACTGCTTCAGGAAGCCATACACTTACCATCTTTCTTACGGCAGTAAGAGAAGACAATGGAGAGTAGATGAGTGATATTTGAACAAAGGAAAAGAAAGAATGGGTGGAGGTGGCTAATATCGATAAATTGTGAAACTAGCCAAACCAAGCTTGCTAATTTTCTGATGTCTTTCTGCAGCTATCTGGATATGAAAAGATCTTGATCAATGCACTATAATGAGAAAAATTTTTACTGAGATTAAAAACAAAGTGTGTTAGTTTTATACCCTAATAAACATAGTTCATTATTCCTAAATGTCATTTTACAAGATCACTAAAATCCACTTTTCAAAAATGATTAGAGCCAATTTTTGTTGTGATAATTATCAAAATGGGATATGTTTTTGAGATTCTATAACACAAACCTACAGGGTGATATTTTACCCATTTAATGTCTATTTAGCCTTTGGTGTAATTATGCAGTTATAATCTCTCCAGGCATGCTCATCCCTATTCAGAATTACCATTGTTTGTTTGTACTAAGATAGGAAATGAAATTCATTGAGTTTACTCTGGGTCAAATATGCATTTGGTGTTATTCAGAAATTAAAACATTCACCTGTTATAAAAAAAACTGTCAAGTACTTTTATTATTATAACCACTTCCCTAAAAATATTCAAGGCTTTTCAAAGTTTTTTTCAAGGTTACTAATTTCATGAGAGACATGTAGGCCCTGGAGAAGTGGCTGAGTGGATAAGCACTTTCTATACAAGCATGCTAATCTGCTTTAGATTACCAGATACCAGTTATAACTGGAGGCTGCAGCAAGAGCATCTGCAATCCTGGGGGCCCAGGGCCAGAAGGGAGGCAGAGATATGAGATCTGACAAGAAGTTTACTGGCCAGCTAGCCTGGTGAATGCATCGGTGAGCAATAAGGCAAAGTCAAAAGCAGGGACCAATACTCAAAATTGTCCTCTGACATCCACATTTGTGTCACATACATCACATGCATAATTACACAAACACCAAATTCAAAAGATCAATTGATTGAGTGGAGTTTAACAGAGAATGGTGCATTGCTTCTCCAAGCAACAAAGCTGAAATGCTTGTTGTGACAATGTTTTTTGTCTTAGGACTGAGCCACAGATGAGAGAGAGAACCGGGAAATTGAAAGGTCTATTCAACATACACTTAGATTCCTAAAATCACCAGGAACAAATCTCATGCTGACCACTCATCCGTACTTGTGGCATTCTACCTGTCTTCTTTCCAAGGATAATGATGTTTTACTAAATGGATAGTGAGTCATGGAAGAAAACTGTAGTCTTCTTCTGTAGGGATCACTCTCTAAAAGTAAGAGTTGAAGACTCATAGAAGGAATCGTTTCTATTTCTGATGTCAGCAGAAGACATTCCTGGAAGTGAGAGGAGAGAATAGTGGGGTGGCAACTAGAGAGTTGTCTAGAAGCTGCAAGAGATATGTGTGATTGCCAAAAGGCCCTTGAGTTTCTAATATCATGATCTCATGCTACCTTCATGCTTAGCACATATCTTATTAGAATGACTCACATTTTTTCTATGTTATGGTCTACACTGTGTCTGCCCAAAATTCAGATGTGGAGGTCTATGGTATTTTGAATGTATGCCCCCATAGACTCGCGTGTTTTATTAAAGCTTTTCTCCAGATATCTGGGTGTAGGAGATGTCACTGTGTATGGGCCTGAAGTCTACCCTACAGCGTCACTGAGGGTGAATCTAAATCCTAGCCCAAATGTATGCAGAACAGTCTGAGCTCTGTCAGGTTTCCTGTTTGCTGCTTTTGGTATTTGCTGGCTGGTTGTCATGTCATAGCTGGGATAAACCTCCAAACCAGGTACAGTTATGGGAAGAAGGGATTTATTAAAGCTACAGATACAAGGGAATTTCCATAATGGTGAAAGAGGCTGAAACCCTTTCATGGTCCTAGCAGAAAGAGAAAAAAATAAATAAACCATCACCAGCACACACACACACACACACACACACACACACACACACACACACACACACACACCAACAAGACAGTAGCTCTGCTGAGCTCAGACTGCTCTTTGCATGTCTATGGCTGGAATTCCAAATCCTCCCCAGAAACACTTTAGGGCTAGAGCCTAGGATCCAGCCAGGTTGAGGTGACACCTCCTTTAGGCAGGAGGCTGGAGACAAATTAGAAGCTTTAATAACACTACTGAATCTATTGAGGGACATCTATTCAAACTGCTACACTAGTGACAGTGTCTCTGTGTTTGAATTTATGAATGGATGCAGCTTCTTCCACCATTTGATGAAATGTCTCCTGGATCTGTAAGCTTGAAATAAATCCCCTCTCCCCTAAATTGTTACTGATTTGGATGCTCATCCCAAAGAGAAACTGAATACGACAAGGTCCTAATTTCAAAATGGTATTTCATTTGAACAAATATTTTATGCAGAAAACAATTCAATTACAATTATGTTATAATGGTGGCTCTATCCAAAATAACTGCTATCCTTATAAAAAGGGAAAATTCAGATTCAGAAAGGTGCCATGGGTAGGTGACAAGAAATGAGTGGAAATGACAAGATATTTAGCTATCTAACAAGAAGAGAAGCTTAGGACGAAATCCAACCTTCTGACATTATGTTCTCTGAGTCCATTCCAGAAATGTGAAGATGAATTTGTTTGTTAATGTCTGTTGGATTTATTATGAAAGATAAGCTGGATTTTGTTCATAGATAACTGAAAAATCTTTAGGGAGAGGACTGTGGCTCATATCTGCTATTAACAAACATCAAGTGAAGGTTACATAAGCTCAAGAACACCTGCAGCGATGATAATAAAAGAGAAATTTTTGTAACATGTCACTACATCTTCACGATTGTCACCAAATGTGATGGTTTGAATATAAATATCCCTATAGTCTCAGAGGTCTGTGATTGAGCTTTCTGCTTAGTCCCATCTGGTGAAATATTTGGGAGGTGGAGCCTTGCTGGAGGAAGTGTGTCATCAGGAGTGGAACTTGGAGACTAGTGTAGCCCTGTGTGCCCATGGCCAGCTTGTCCTGCTGTTCTCTCTTCACTGTGGATACATGATAAAGTGAGCCAGCTTCCTCTGTCATGATGAAGCTTCCCCTTGAAACCCTAAGTTTGAAATAAACTCTTTCTTCCCATAAGCTGCTTCCAGTCAGGTGATTTGTCCCATCACCAGAAAAAGTAATTGCAACTCCAAGCTAGTGAACCCATCAATGAAGCCTGTTATCAGTGAGGGAATGTAAGGGTCTATTTGTATTCTTGCTCTTTTCCTCTCTTCTTCAGTCTCTTTCCTCCTCTTTTCAGTCTTTAGTCACAAAAAGGAGCTCCCACAGTGGTAAAAATGAAGAAGTGTCAAGGAGATTCATATATTTCTTAGCCCACTTTTGATTTCTGTTGCCTATAACTGTGATATCTCATAAGGAAGCATTAAGGAAAGCTGGAAAGATGACCAGCTCTTTACTTTGAAGAGGAAATGAGACCTCAGAGTAGGAGTTACTATGGGAACTCAGGCTGATATAAAAAATTTCTTGTCTGGGCTGGTGAGATTGATCAGTGGTTAACGCACTTGCCTCCAGTGCCTAAGGTCCCAGGTTCAATTCCCCAGTACCCACATATGCCAGACCCACAAGGTGGTAGTCCTAGTGCTCTCTCTCTCTCTCTCTCTCTCTCTCTCTCTCTCTCTCTCTCTCTCTCACACACACACACACACACACACACATCTCTGTATTTCTCTGCTTGAAAATAAATAAATAAATAAAATATTAAAATTTTTTCTTACATAAACAGTGTAATGGTAAACAGAATTTTAAACTACTTCGACAATAGAGCCCCTGATTTATGGTTTATGAAAGATCTGGTGTTCTTTGTGCAACTTGATGAGTAAGCTCATTTATTTCTCAAACCCTTAGAAAAATCATATTCTTTCTGGTGCTGAGGGTTAAACACAGAGCCTTGAGTAAGTGCTCTACCATTGTTCTACATTCTCAGCCAATTATTCTTTTCATATTATTATAAAAAATGTCACTAACTTGCTTGCTTTTGCAGTGCTACAAATGAAGCCAGGCGCTTAAGAAATACACAGCTTCATTCCCATGGCATCCTTGTTTGCTTTCTTACATGTGTGTGTGTGTGGTATGTTTGCATAAATGCATGAGGGTTCATTTTTATCTGGACACGTGTGTATATTGAGGCCAGCAATTGATGTGGGTGTCTTCCTCAATTGCTCTGTATTTATTTTATTTTATTTTTGAGAAAGCATGTCACATTGGCCTGGAGCTCATTGATTTGGCTAGTCTAGCTATCTAGCAAGTCCTGAGGATCCTCTTGTCTCCAGCACTGTGGTTAGAGGTGCCCACCCATCATCTATGTAGGTGTGCAGATCTGCACTCAGGTCATCATGCTTGCATGCCCAGAACTTTATCCAGTAAACCATCTCTCCAGCCTGACATCTATAATTCTTACATTGTGCCCCAATTAAGGAAAATACACTTGCATTCCACAAGTAAATATGGAATACATATATACATATTCATTCTTATAAGCTAGTAAAATCTAAACTAATACTTTCATGAATACACTTATTTTCAAAACAAAACATGGTGCTGCTCTCTTAAACCATCAATTGACAATCCCTCTTCAGATAAATAAAATAGTCTAAGAAACAGAAGCTTTCATTTAGGTAATTCTCTATAATGGAGATATTAGACTTACTCTCATGTGAGCTCCCATCTTTAATCCCTCTTTCCTTGTAAAGGAAACCCTGCTAGCTTCCTAGTTTTGCAGGCAAGAGAGCAGAGATCCCTTTATCAGCATAAATGAGTCAAAATCATACAGCTCGAATATGAGGAGAGGCAGCTCCCGCACACCAAGCCTCTTTCCATTTACAACCACCATAAAGCTTGTAGTGAGTGCCAGATCATATTCCTTGAAAATCCTGCCAAAGTCAAGTTATTCGTTGTCTTCTAATGGTTCTTGAGATGCTTACCATTTAGTGTGATATTTGTTGAAAATTGCATACATGTATTCTGATCTTATTCACCCATTACTCTCTCTTACCTCCTTCCAGTCCTGCAGAATCCTTTCCTCCCTCCGCCCACAAGTTAGCCTCCTACCTTAATGCCTTTTATGGAGGCGGGCTGCTTTGAGTTTATATAAGGTGGTTTGCATGAGCTTGGTGGTGGATGCTGGTGCCCAGACAACTTTCTAGTGACCAAATGAAGAACCAACTTCGTCTCACCCAGCAAATCTAATTTCCAGAGCTCCTCTGCCCCCTACCATGCTGCAGGTCCTGTGCAGGGAACCACAAGTGCTGAGAGTTTATGAGTATAATGCAATGTTCTATTTTTTTTTAATTCAAGATCTAACAGAGGAATGGATTAATGAATTATAAAGCATGAAAACACTGGTGATGCCTGTTATAATTCTGGCTTGGAAGAATACATACTAACCAAGAACTCAAACTATTTTGATTTGACCCACAAGTAGTATTTAAGATAAGTGTATCAAATCTTAACTATTCAATTCCCAAGAAAAACACCTTCTTTAGTAAAAGGCAAAAGATTTATTCAATCTGAAGAGAAACCTGCGCATACACCTTCTTTAATACCTAGCAAATTTGACCATAATTTGGCTTTAGTGAGAGTATTTTAAGAGTATAATTTCTCCTTCAGTTATCTATTCTATTGCAAATCATTACATAAACACTATTTTGGTAAGATTTTTGGTATGTGTATTGTATGTGTGGAATATGTTTGTATGTATGTGGGCACATATGTGCGTACTATGTACATGTGTACATATAGAGAATAGAGAATGATATCAGGTGTCTTCACTTATTCTCCACCCTGTTGTTTGGAGAACAGGTGTCTCTCTGAGCCCAGAGCTCACTGTTTCAACTAAAGTAGCTTAGCCAGGAAGCCCAACAAATGCCCGTGTTTCTGCACCTCCATGCTGGGATTCAGGTGCACGCCATGCCTTGCTTTGTACATGGGTGCTGGGATCAAAACTCAGTTCTTCATGATTACACAGCAAACACTTCACCCACTGAGCCATCTCTCTACTCTGTCCTTGTGGTTTTGAAGGCTATTTAGTGGCAGGACACATTGTGATCCAATCAAGTCTGCTAAAGCCCTGACAGGATTGAGTGTCTCAGTGGAAGGAGCCAAGTGTCAGATCTGAAGCCACCGAGAAGCCAGCACAACCCTAGCTTGTGACACAGTGACCTCATTTTTTTTTCCTTAAGATGCCTTCAGCAATATCTTCTTGTGCTTTTGGACATCTTTATGAAAAGAAAGAGAAACACACCAGGAGAGCCTCACCTCCCTTCTTCCAAAGGGGAGGCATAAAAACAGTTTTCATTTTAGCAATCTGGAGCCTGATGCATAATGAGACATACAGCCATAAATAAATACTCTCAGAGTTTGTGCAAGATCATATTAAGACAGATGCCAACGCTCATAATTGCAACACACTGCATATTACTGAAACTTTTCATAAAATCTAATGAGATTCTAACTTAGAAGGGAAGAGGCAGACGGAAACTCATAGCAACATAATTGGATGACACCTTCTGCCCAAAGGGCAAAAGAAGTTAAAAACATAACTGGTGTTTGTGTTCCTAAAATGAAAGAACTCAAGAAGATGTTTAAAATCGAATGTCTGGCTTTTTTTATTGCTTTAACTTGTGAATGCACAAATGAAGATTTTTGAACAGTGTTCCAGAAAGGGTAATTAAGATGTCCCCACCACCCAAATTGTCTTCCTTGAGAGCACTGCAAAGGTGAGGATATCTAATAATGGAAGTGAGAAGCAGGAGTGAGCTAACTAGAAGTCCAACTCTGGCTTCCACCCAAGAACCACAGCTTCCCTAAGAATTAGCTCATTTTAGGGATGCAACCAAGAGCTTGGAGAACAGTTCATTTTGACCTCACCCTGAAAGATACAAAGATATTGCATGAGATAGGCAGGTGGTTTCCTTTCGAGTACCTTGCTTATTAACAGACTACAATATTTCCTCATAGAGATGAAAGACGGTGACATGTCAGGTAAGGCAAGAGCCAAGGTTAAGCTCACCTAGCCTCAAGTGAACATCTATAAGTTAGTAGAAGAAGGAGCCAGAGCTGTATATAATAAGGTTTGAGCTATCAGTAAACCTTTTCAAAGCTTGAGGGGTGGGGATAGGTTTCCATTTCACACTTATTACCATGAGGTTCCCAATGAATTCCTATGTTATTTTCACTTTTGTTTTGGTCCTAGACTAATAAATGCTAAGGAGTAAATCTACTGAAATTAGCTACTACTCAGTGTTATTTCTTGCAAATGTATCTAAGAGCATAGACTTTACAATATGAGGTATATCATCTCCCCTTTATTCATTTCACCATTTATTACTTGGGTGATCTGGAGCAAGTTATCTAACGTGCCTCAAACTCAGCTGCCTTAATTATGTTGTAGAAATAGAAGTATTTATATCATGGAGCCATAATGAGAAATAAATTGATGTTTCTTAAGTCTTCAGTACATTAACATTATTATTTTATAAAGCTGCATTAAAAATCTACCTATTCTTCCAACAGGCAGCTAAACTATTATAAGTTACATAGCATTTTTCTTAATTATATATTCTATCTATTTAGTCCATTTCTGCATGACGTATATAAAACGGGTGTGTTTCATTTCTGAGGGTCACCTTATCAGATAACAGTAAAGCAAGCATAGGAGCTGGGAAAGTAGCACAGTAGGAAAGAGTATTTGCAGTGTGAACAAAAAGACCTGTGTTCAACTCCAAGCACCCAGGTGTGCTAAAGATCTAGGCGTGGCCACTTATACCTATAACTCCAGCCCTGAGGAGAGGGACAACTGGTGAATGTCCTGGGGGTTTCCTGGTGAGACTGGCTGACTCAATACTTCAGCTCTAGTTTCAGGGAGAGACTCTAGATAAAGAAAATTCTGCAAAAGAGGAGAAGGAAAGGACACCTGTTGTTTTCCTCTGGTCTTCACATATGTGTACACTAAGCACACTCATCTGCCCACACAGATGCATTTGATATAAACAATTATAAACAATATATACCACATGCCAAATCTCTCTCTCATGCATGCACACACACACACAAGGATAATCACAAAATCTCAATGAATTGTTTTGCTTTTGAATTGGGTACCAAAGACATAAATCTAGGATGAAATTATTGCCCATCTCCCCTTTATTCTAATGTTCTAAATATAATGATGTGTAGACTCAACATAGTTTTCAATCAAAGAGGTTTTATTTACTGAAATTGGGTAGACATGAAGCTTGACTTTACTTAAGTTATTCTAATGGTTCAGAAAAGACTGAAAATAATGAAGCAGAAAGAAGTGTATAAGAAAGTTAGTCTTCCTTCCCGTTCACTCCCTCCCTTTGCGCTTCACCCCAAAGGAAGAACTATTTGGAGCAAAACATGCCCCAGCATCTTCTTTCTCACTTGAATATTAATATAAAATGATAAACGAACCTATTGCTTAACATGCTAAATGAAATAACAATGAAGAGATTAAGAATGCCTTTTCCCATTATGGAGTGCTACATTTGAAGCCCTAATGTATAAAGTAGACCATTAGTTTTTCAGTCAGGCTTTGTAATGGATTTATTTATGAATTTATCTCACCTTTTCCTGAAAGCAAGTCATGCAGCAAATACTTATTTTTTTCATTCTTTTTAGAGAATTGAAAGCTTGTCACACCAGTAAGTAAAGCAGATCTCTGACCCTGAGATTTTTGCATAACTGTCATTTTCAGACCAATTAGAATGCATAAGTAAGATATTCAGGATTTAATGCTTCACCATACTTCTGAGACTCCCACAGTGAAACTGTATTCTCCCTGAGTGTCTAGATGCCTAGGAGTCCTCAATGCAAAAATATAATTTATAAACACAACATAATTTTAATATAGTCTGTCACTATTTCCATATTTTCAGGCAGTCAGAAAGTTTTGCTTATAATTAGATGTAAAATCTGCCTGTATTCACTTCCCAAGTATGGGATGAATTCTTGTTCTTCACACATTTCCACAAATTTTGTTATTTCTTAGGATAATTCCTAATATAGAAACCATCCTCATAGGAAAATAAATCTCTTATATTAATTCTAAGAATGATGAAAATACTGTGAAAATTACATGGTAAGGATGGAGCAACGTACCAAGTGTTAACCATAGAAAAATGGACATTGAAGAATATTATTAGTTTTCATCATGTAATTTTTGGATCCTCATAATACTAAAATATATTAGATGTGTTAGATGTTATTCAATATATAGAAAATATTAGATGAGTACATGTTGTCCACTCTTTTTTTATCCAAAAACAAGCCAGGTATGGTGTCACACATCTTTAACCCAGAAATTTTGGGAGGCAGAGGTAGGAGGATCATTGTGAGTTCTATGCTAGTCTGAGACTATGCAAAGAATTCCAGGTCAGCCTGGTCCAGAGCAAGACCACACTCTGAAAAAGAGAAAATAACTAAAAGGAAAAAAATTCCATTATATTTTAATCATTCATTTACTAAAGATGAAGATCATGTATTTTCACTAAATACATTTTATTATGACTTTTTACATTGTGTAAATTAACATGCAGTAGGGTCTTGTAGTTGAAATGTCCTTCTGCACCATTCCATCAGGAGGGAAGCAGGGTCATGGGCATTTAATAATATCCCAGAAGAGGGAATGAGTTAGAAGTAACACACAACCACATTAGTCCTTGAATATAACTTTTATGAATCTCTCTGACTTTTTTTACTGATATTTCTTTTAAGTATTTGCACTCTACTTTCAGAATATAGCATTTCGCATATGAGGTTCTTAAAGTAGATTAGTATAAAGCCACTTACATCCCAACCTTGATTTTAAAATTTTAACATTAGGAGTCAAACACAAAGGTATCCAGTGATGTTACAGGTTAGCTGAAGGCTATTAGTAATCTTTTCCTCTTCTGCCTCTTCTTTCTCATCCTCCTCTCCTCTCTTTCCTTTACATTTTTTCCCTTTGCAACAGATTTACACCACACAACCTAGGCTGGCCTTGAACTCACGTTCCTTCTGCTTCAGCATTCTGGACTGTAAGCACCAGTCATGACAATCAGTATTCGGTCAATTCTTTACCCTAACTATGCAGGTAAATAATTTCTTTGAAAGAAAATTAATACAAACAAAATGGATGTCAATTTCACATGTGCCCCCTGTGATTTCCATTCTTCTACCAGAACAGATCAACAGGCGAACTCCAGGCTCCCCAGTGGGATGCACTGGCACACATACTACCTACCTACTGGGGCCCAAGTTTTGAATATTGGTTTCTCTAGTAAGATGTGTCACAAGCCAGGGGCTTCCTTTCACCTCATGCTGGGTTGATGATATGTTCCCTGGCTCCTTGTGGTTTTTCCATGAGTTCATAAAACAGCAGTAAAGTGACTGTCATCCCTGAATCAATCCAGGCTGTTAAGAGCTTGTGGGGCTATGTGTTTCTCCTTCCCTATTTCCTGTGTTCCTGTATTTGTGGGGCTATGATGTCCTTCCCTATTTCCTGTGTTAGCTCTTGTGTTATGTCTGCACTGTGAGTTGCTAAGGATGCTGTCTCTCCCCTCAAGTTTGAGGAGTGCCACCCTGATAGGGAGAGGATATGATTCTCTCAGTCAGCACCATATTCCCTATACTGAAGCAGCCCCTGGACAAGCACTCATGTGCTGTTTATCTATCCATTGCTGTGGACATTGCAAATGTCACCCCATGAAGACCATCTGTATCCCTGAAGAGTGAGAAATGGAGGTTTTTTTGGCTTGCATGAGAAAATGAAAGTCTGCATCTTAAAGTATATATACTACATGCAACTTTTCAAAACCTCTACTCACAATTTTTACTTTACTAAGTTTGTCTATTATTAGTGGATCTTTAGTTATTTTTTTTCCTTTTGTCATAAAATAGTATTTCCAAAATAATGCTCTTATTATTGAATTTAGTATTTTAACTTTTTGCCCATTTGGACAGGAAGGAGTTTACTCTGCAGACACGGAATCCCTCCTTTTGCCTATTGAATTATTGAAATAATTGATCCACCTACCCCCTAAAACTGGAATTTCCTCAGGATTTTCATGCTGTGAGAAGGAAACATCTGAGATCTTGGTATCAGTGAGGGAACTTGTCTCCTAGGAAGAGATTTCAAACAGAGCTTGCAACCTGTCAGAATACCTTGCATGAGAGACCAGAGCCCAGGAAATAATGGATCAGTGATGGGGAAGACCGCACCTTGACCAGGACTACTTAATTAAGCCTAGCTCTTGTCTACAATTTAAATATTAACCTCATGTCAAGATCCTAAAGATGGCCACTGAACCTCCTTATTTTTTTCTCTGCCCATTATGGCCAACTTGAATATATATCTCCTTTTCAGTATTACCTCTTTAATTGGCCTATTAAGGACAGGTGTCAAAACACAAGCTGTTAGTGTGTTAGTGGGCTGACAAGATTCAGGTTCTGACCTTCATAACTCCAGTAACATCCCCTGGAAAAATAAATAGCCTTCTACATTCCATAGAAGGGAAATTAGCAAATAGCCATATGGTATACACTTATATTTGTGGCTTTTAGCCCTGTCTAAAACATTTCATTAAATTATTTATATGCCTTTTTTCTCTTAGTGTTCAAGAATAGGAACATGGGCTGTGGGGTGCAGGTAGATATATAAGAGGGGATTCTGATCAGAAAAATAATTTTTCCTCTTTTTGATTAGGAACATGTGTATGGAAATATAAATGTGTTATCCTCAAATATAATGGTCTTCTAGGACCTAAGAAATCAGTTGAGGCCTGGAGTTTAGTCCATCAGTAGTATATTGTTGGCTTGGGATATGCAAGGCCCTGGATTCAATGCCTTGTAGCATAAAGAGGAAAAAAAATGGTAACTGATCTTGTACTCAGTTATTGTGTTTTAATTCACAAAGCACTATACTTCTCCCTGCTTGCATTCCTCGGGGTTAATTCTGGGAGATAAAATTTCTATTAAATTGTAAATTTCTTTAAGCAATTTGGTTCTATGCAATTGTAGGAGAAGGTTTAGAAGTAAAGGACAGAATTTAGGAACTACACTTGGCAGTATGGAATGGAAGGCTGACTCTATTGGGACCCACTAACAGCTCCCTATTAGATTTCTCCAGAATATGATAGCTTTGCTTCTTTTCAAATCTCAGTCTCAGGTAGTTTTCCTTTGACCAACTCTAACACTGGAAATAAAGTAAACGAAACAAAAAAGGTATCCACAGGAAAGAAGCTTCACACATAAGCAAGTTGTCCATAGAAAAAGCTGGCGTGCTGACCCATGAGACCTCAGGTTGTGGTTAAGCTAGCTCTTTTCATTGGCATTTATCCAGCGAGTCACTCAATTATCATAGGAAGTGCTAGTTTGCTAGCTTCAAGATACTGTTTCAATAGAAAACATACAGGACTGATCAAACCTTGAAATCCAATAAAATAAGACATATAGGTTGATTTGAAGATTTTCTCCCTCCCCCTCCATCTCTCTCTTTCTCTTTAGCTAAGAATCTTTGTCAGCCATGAGTTGCCAAGGCAACCAAGATCACATAATAAATTATTCACAAAATAAAGAAAGGGTTTTATTAAAATTTTTGTTTGGTTTTTGTGTAAGCCTAAAATATATAGTATCAACTGGACCAGGCAGCCAGTAAAGAGCAAAACTACCTATTCACAGAATGAATAAACTTCATGCATCACAGCCCAACTTTCCCCCAAGCTATCACTTCCTCTACATGGCTTCTTCTGGGACATTCTGTCACCTGCAGTTTTTTATTTTCTTTCTGTTGCTTACCTGAAAGTCTGCTTTACAGCTTTCTTATGAATCTCTGATGTATTCCTCTCACCTGTCTTTATCTACCTTCCCTTTTGCTCAGGTTTTGTTTTAACTTTTCTGTCTGCTTCTCAGATGGCTTCCATCTCCTTTTATCAGTGTACCCAAATCTAAGAAGTATTATAATTAGAACGTTTTAATGCACAGGCGGGGGAAAAAAATCACAGTTTATCTGCCAAAACCACTGTCAGCAACAGCTTTCTGTGTGAGATGAGAGGGCTCTTCTTCCCTCTCCTAACAGAAGCAGCCTTTGCTGGAACACATGGTTTTAATACTTGAGAAAATAGCAGAACGCAACTCTAGATTTTTAGAATGGAGAAATTCTTTATATATTACATAAGCAGCAAGTCCTTTACTTTTTTTCCCCCCATGAACACTTGTGTGTGACTCCTTTCCAGATAAAGTTGTGTCTGAAGATTTAAATTTATTCTCTTTTGTCTTTGTATTCTTGGGCTTTACAAACTATGTCTAGTGTTGTTCTTGCTCCTGATAATAATACTAATGGGGTGGGGCTGTAGAGATGTCTTAGTGGTTAAAAGTGATGCTTGCAAAGCCTGACAGGGTTTGATTCCCAGGTATGCACCTTGTACAAAGTGGCTTATGCACCTGGAGTTAGTGGGAAGAGAATTTGGTGTGCCGTATGCTTCACTCTCCCTTTTTTCTCTCCCTCTCTCTCTTTTCTCTTTCTGATTCATAATTAAAATTAAGTAAATACGTAAAATATTCTTAAAAAGAATAATACTGGAAAAGTAGAATATAAAATAAGTAACATAAACTTGGGTTTGACTATCTTTGGATGTATGGCCATGTTTTATAAAAGACTCAAAGGTCAATGGACCTTACATAAGAATATTTAAGGGCTAGAGAGATGGATCACTGGTTAAGTTACTTGCCTACAATGCCAAAAGACCCTGGTTTGATTCCCCAGTACCCACTGAATCCATATGCACAAAGTGGCACATGTATCTGGAGTTCATTTGTGGTGGCAAGTGGCTCTGGCACTCCCATTCTCTCTCCCTGTCTGTCTCTTTGTTCTAAAAATGTAAATAAAAAGATTAATTAACCCTTAAATTTCATATGATATTCACATATAATTATTTGAATTGAGTAACCTCTTTTCACCCTCTGTGATGGGTAGGTTTTGTTGTCAATATGGTATTTTTAATTATCTTGGCTGGGTCTCTGATGTTATTCACAGGAAGGCAGCTCTCTCAGTAGGGAGCAGGATGTAAGGAAGCTCAGGGAAGTTGGAAATTAACAACACTTCTTGTTTGGGCAGTGCAGAAAGGAAATTCCAGAGACTCATGAAGCCAACAAATCTGGGAAAGGGTTGCAAGACCCCACCCTAAGGCTATATAAGGGGAAATAATTCTCTCCTTGGCTCCCTGTTTGCTGGGGGGAAGTAATTCTCTTCTTAGCTCCCTGTTTGCTGATCTTTGTGCTGTTGGTGATGGCTTCTTCCTCTTTCGTTAGACCTGTGAATGAGGAGCCGCATCTTTCACCATTTTGGAACTTCCCCTGGATCTGTAGCTTCAATAAATCCTTTCCTCCCATAACTGCATCCGGTTTGGAGGTTCATCCCAGCAGTGTGTGGCTGACTATGACACCCTCTTTTTCCCTTTCCCTTTTATTTTCCTTCTTTACCCCTACCATTCCTTCATGTGAAACAGATTTCAACTCCGAACTTCCTACTAGGGGACAGGAGTTTGTTGTATGTCAGTAAATATTTTCTACTTATCTTCTTTCCTGTGGCTTCCTGGAAGCTGGGAAAGTAGGAGGATTTTTAAACTTATGGCCATTTGTTCTGTGTGAAAGGATTGAGATAAGGTATATACAAATGCATATGGACAAATTAGGACACAGATTAACTGTGTAAAACTTCAAAGCTTGTGAGATGACTCAGTGGTTTAAGATACTTGGTGGCTACCCCTTATGGAATTCATAACCCTCTACCCCATGGACTGATCCAGGATGCCCACCAAGGAGGGGCCCCAGTGGGTTGGGAACAGAGAGGAGGGAAATGGGGGTACCACCGCAAGATTCTCTCATACAATGTATCTAATTATTGACAATAAATATGTTAAAAAATACTTGCTCCATGTTGTAGTCAGCTTTCTAGTTGCTGTACAGAAAGAACCCAAACAAAAGCGGCTTGGGGAGGAATGGGTTTATTTTGCTTATGGACTTGAGGGTAGACTCTATCCTGGCAGGGAAAACGATGGCATGAGCAGAGGGGTGGACATCACCTCTGCCACAGCACTAGAAACAGTGGCAGGAAGGTATGCCAAAAACTGGCAAGGGGAAGCTGGCTTATAACCCCCAAAAGCCAGCCCCCAACAACACAGCTCCAGTGAGTTTGTAAAATCCAAACTGCCATCAGCTGAGGATCAATTACCCAGAACACATTCATTTGTTTGTGGGGGACACCTGAATCAGACGATGACAGTGCACCCCTGGCCCCCACAAACTAATAATCATAAATAATGTAAATACAATGTGTTCAGCTCAACTCTTAAGTCCTCACAGCTTTCAACTGAGCCATAATACCAAAAATAAACCCATAATGGCATAGAACATTCACACTGCAAAACACAAGACACAGCAAAATTGAACAAATACAAGATTTAAAACAAGCAGGACACCATCAATCTCTAACTCCAAGTTCAATGATTCTAACTAATAACAAGTCTCCTGGAGATTCAATTCTGCCCCTCCAGCTCTGCTACTCACAATCTGGGAAAATTTGATCCAGTGCTGGCAGCTCGCCTTGGCAACATCCATAGTCTTGGCATATTATTGTGTCTTCATTGCAACCTACAGTTCATCCTTATGGCTCCATCGGGCTCTGAGCAGGCAACCTAGTACACCTTCTTCACACTCCGATGGCCATTTTCAAAAACAAAACTGTGTTGCAAGTCCAATGACCCTCTCTTCTTGCATTTGTTATGCTCCACAGAACCAGGTGGGCTACCAACTTATTAATCCAGGAGGAACAGAGCATTCAGGCCCCATACTTCAAAGAGTCTGCATTCTTCCTGTTGTTCCAATGCAGACCAGCTGGCCCAATCTCAATGGTTGTCATCTCTCAAACAATTGCAGGTGAATGGGCAGCAGTTTTGACCCAAAGATCTTTCTTTCTATGCCATCTCCATCTGCTCATACCAGTTCATCTTTATGTAAAACAACCCTGCACGGGTTCCCAGGGCACACACACACAGAATGCAGCAAGCCTCTCACACAAACTGCTCCTGGCACAGTCCTGACAAAGTTCTTTCTCACCCTCGTAAACCAACTTTCACAGTCCATGGTTCTTACTTCATTCAGATCTTTTAGCTCTGACCAGAATGCTCCATCACGCTTTACTTACAGCACTGCAAGGCACCTCTTAGGATGAGGTTTCCAATCCGTCCACATTCCTCCTGAAGATCACTTCCAAAGCCACAAGATCAGGGTTCTATCAGCAACATATGATCCCACTCCTGGTACCAAAACTGTTGCAGTCAGCTTTCTGGTTGCTGCAAAGAAAGAACCCAAGCAAAAGCGGCTTGTGGAGGAATAGGTTTATTTGGCTTATGGACTCGAGGGGAGACTCCATCCTGGCATGGAAAACAATGGTATGAGCAGAGGGGTGGACATCACCTCTGCCGTAGCACTGGAAACAGCAGCAGGACGGTGTGTCAAATACTGGCAAGGGGAAGCTGGTTTATAACCCCCAAAAGGCCGCCCCCAACAACACAGCTCCAGCAAGGTTGTAAAATCCAAACTGCCATTAGCTGAGGATAGATTACCCAGAACACATTCATTTGTTTGTGAGGGACACCTGAATCAAACCATAACACTCAACAAATGTAAGTGTCCAGCACCCACTTAAAGCAGAATGCATAGTGGGCCATACATCTTGAATCCTGTTGTGCCTGTCACAAGAAGAGGAGTTAGGAAAATCCCTGAGCTCACAAGTCAGCTCATCTGGCCTTCCCAGCAGCAAGCAACAAGAGACATTGTCTCTAACAAGTGTGAGGTGAGGCAGCACCCACAGGTTGTCGGCTGACCTCCATATGCACCCACACATACATACAAACAGATAATGTACCTGTTAAACATCTGTTCAGGAAAAGGAGAATATAAGAGCATAACATTTTTCAACGACAAATTAATAACATAAAATAAATGAGAGTGTCATGCATCGAATGCCCCTGTGGGTTAGCCAATATTTCTAGATCTACTTTCAATGCACTGAAGCCATTGTCAAGAGCCCTATGCTCCATGTCCTCACGTTCTCCATAGCTGAGGAACGGACAAATGTTTCTTCTTTGAGATCTCCTCCAAATCTTGTTTCTTTACCTTTTAAGGCCATATTTATTTCTGACCCTGACATCTACTCTCTTCCCCTGATATGTGACATCTCCCCAAGGCTGGAAGCATTGGTGTTGGCCTCTCTACCCAGAGTTGCCTGAGTGTCAATCAGATCCCCTTTAGAGTGAATAGTCAGGCATTTGAGTAGCATGGATGGGAAATCTCTCTATTCATCCTTTGATGAAAAATGCTGAGTGATGACTGAGAATAATGAAGTCAGAAAGTGTAACATTCACTTCACATCTGATGGTAATGGGTGCAGGTCACTTGTGAAGAATGACCATTATTGAAAAGCTTACATTGTTGACAATTTTCTAGGTATCAAAATTGTTCTTACAGGCTTTATGAAGGTAGCTCTTCTAAGATTGACAACAGCTTTAAGAATCAGAAGTTTTCCATGGTTCAAATGTGCATGGTGCCTCCAATATTTGTTATGTTCAAAATGTGGTCTCCAAAGAGAAACTACTGAGAGATAGTGGAAGCTTTTCTAGGTCTGAAGGTCTATGAAGGTATGCCTTCAAAAGGGCTTTGGGAACCATGCTCCACCTTGTCCCTCCTCCTCCTCACCCCCTACTTTCTCTTCCTCTCTTCCTCTGCCTTGTCTTTCGCCTGTTCCTCCTCTTCCTCCTCCTCCTCCTCCTCCTTTTCTTCTTCTACCTCCTCTTCTTTCTTCATCCAGGCCCATGATATCCTCTTTTCCTCCATCATTATCCTCCACCAAAGCCATTCTCAGCAGTGGGTAGCACGACTTTGAATTTAAATTTCCAGAGGTATAAGCCCAAATAAACCTCATTTCCTAGACAGAATATGGCAGGTATCTCATCACCATGACAAAAATCTGATGGTTGCAGCATTGTATCTCTGTACCCACACAAGACACAGCTTCTCTGAGACTTATTTTCTCACTATGTATTCTTTGTACACTTATGTATGCATATTCTCTCAAAATGTATTGGTTGTATACAGTCTACACTTAATATCTTATATAGTTTCTGGAATCAGGAGCAGAATGGGCTCATTGGGCTGGTTTGACTCATCCCCTAGTGTTATTACAGTAGAAACATTGGCTAAGGCTGCAGATATCTGAAGGTGGACATGGCCTGGGGATCTCTGCTTGAATGTCAGCAGAGAGGTTGCAGGAAGGCAGTGTCACTTCCTCACCACATGAACCTCAGCCTAGGGCTTGCAGGTCACTTTCTCCACAATGAATGATAAGAAAGAATGAATGAGGCAGAATTCCCTTACAACTTTCTCTCCAAAATTCTGTTGAATCATTTCTGACAAGCTTGCTCTCTTCAGTGCAGCCATCCCCTGAGTGCAGTTCTTCCAATTAAACAGAGGTGAATCATTGGGCCCTATTCATGAGGAGGGAGGGCCTATTAAGTTGCTGAACATTAGGGAGTATTATAGAACACTGTGACTTTGTAAAAATAATGCGCTATGTACTACTGATGAACATTAGTGGGTCTGATCAAAGTGTAGTGTGCAATGCTATTTGGAATTCATGTATTTATTTGTTTAGTTATCTTTTGGTGTGTTTTGTGTGTATGGTGTGAGTGTCTAGTATTCCTATGTGTGTGCATGCACATGATTTTATATATGTATTTGTGAGTGTGTGGTGGTAGGTTTTAGGTATCTTTCTTGATCTCTGTCACAGTCAGCCACATGCCGCTGGGATGAATCTTCAAACCAGGCACAATTCATGGGAGGAAATGATTTATTTAAGCTACAGATCCAGGGGAAGTCCCTTAAAAATGAAAGCGGCTGATCCTCTTTCACAGGTCCAAGCAGAGAGAAAAATCCCATCACCAACACCACACACAGAACAGTAAACAGGCAGGAGGGGCAAGGGGTGCACCAAGGACAGAATTTCTTCCCCTTTATATAGACTTATGCCGGGGTCTTGCAGCCCTATCCCAGACTTAATGGCTTCCTGAGTCTCTGGAATTTCCTTCCTGCACTGCCCACACAGGAATGGATGTTTACTTCTAGCTTCTTTGAGCTTCTTTACATCTTGCCCCCTACTGAGAGGCTGCCTTCCTTTAAACATCCTCAGAGACCAACCAAATATTACTTGAAAGGTCAAGTTGACATCAACACTTAATTAACCATCAAAATCACTCTCTTCTTCCTCTTTAAATGATCATTTCTTGTTGAACACAGAGCTCACCAATTTGGTTATACAAACTAGTCAGTGAGCCCCAATATTGTTCCTGTCTCAACATCCCCAGTGCTAAGATTATGGGAGCTCTCCAGGGCACCCCACACTTTATAAGGATTTTAAGGATCCAAACTTTGGTCTTCATTTTTGCACAGTAAGCATTTTATTCACTGAGCCATGTCCCAAGCCTAGTATTTGGAATTCTTTCCACAAAGAGTTCATTACCTACACTTCAGGCATTGTTTCCTAGAAGCACCAGGAAAATTAGTATATTTGGGAACTCAGGTAAAAAACTAGCTTATATTTTTTTCAAATATGACACCCTTTGTTTATAGGATTTCATTAAATAAATGTGTATTGTGTGGCTCTTGTGTGCAAGACATAGATAGGTATGCCTGAATAGATTGTATAGATTCACGCCATCTCCTATTACACACAGCTCTGGCCTCATGATTCAAGAATTAATCATAGCAGAATGCTGCACTTGTGGCAATAGGATCACGCTGATAAAGTAGAGCAGAGTCCTAGCTGTCCAGAATTAGTGGAAAGCTGAGTGTCTTCTATGCTCTTCAGACTCACTGGAGTCCACTGGGAGTTCCACACAGAGAAAAGGCTAGTAGGAAAGGTTTGTGCTGCAAGAATGGATACAGTAGCTACAAATATATTAGAAAAATATTGATAGATTGTTTGGAAGTGATAGAGGATTGAGAACAGCAGGAAAGCATGAGGCTGCAAAGGAGGAGAACTTTCTAGGTCATGAATCCAAGTACAAACTACGGAATGAGCTTATACTTTTATGGAGCCTTTGGCAGGGTTTAAAGGAGGAAATGACCTTACCTTATTTATATGAAAATTGCTCCAGGCACAGTAAGGTTTGAATTAGATAGAAAATAGGAGTAGGAATCCACAGGTTGCCTTCTAGAAGTCTCCGTGTCTCTTAACATTCTATACATATTTGTTGGGCCTGCTTAATTGCATTTTGAGAATTGAGGTGTAGTTTGTTTCTCAAGTACAAGGAAGGCCCACATGTTTAAAAACATATCAGAGAAATACTGCTATACCAATATTTATTACAGAGCTATTCACAATAGGTAAGCTATGAGCCAACCTAGATATCTGTCATCAGAGAAGAAATGATAAAAAAATAATATATATATATATATATATATATATATGAATTTTTAAGTCATAAAAAGAATAGTGAATTCCAGGTCAACCTGGGCTAGAGTGAGACCCTACCTCAAAAAAAAAAAAAAAAAAAAAAAAAAAAAAAAAGATTGCTTTTACAGTGTGTGTAGGAAAATGGATACAACTGAAGATAGTCATATTAAATAAATTAACTCAATCTCTTACATAGTACACATTTTCTCTTTTCTGGCCCTAAATTTAATACACATAATTAAAAATCGTTAAGGTACATATGATATGAAAGTAAAAGTGAAACTGTAGGAGAATAAAGGGGACCGGCAGGAGCAGGAAGAAGTGGGAAAGCAGACTACCCAGGGATAAGGTGGGTGGATCCATTTAAAGTATATTTTGTTGTTGTGTGAAAATGTCCTTATGAAACCTTGTACTATATACAGTGATTATGTAACATTTAGATGGGAGGCACTTCATTAAAGACCATGAAATGTAGGTTGAGTAAAAATACCAAACTATAAAATCACTGCCCATCAAAGCCCAATGACTGAAAAAAAATAGTTATTTTTTAATGGTTAAAATATATTGTGTTTTTAGGCCAAAAGTATGAGATCATTAATGACAGGAGTTTCATTTGATGTTTAAGTTATTAAAAATCTAGTACTGCATAAAGCAGGATTTGTGGTCAATATTTTGTTGAGAGAATAAATTCAATTATTCACACAATATAAACACCTCCTATAAAATGAGTTAGAAATGTTTATTTCATAATAATAGGCTGAGAGTTAAACTATAGCTTTAATACACTTCCAACTTCATGATAAAGAATAAATATTCGCTACCCTTGATTGTTGCATTATCCTGGCAGTGCAGAATGCACATTAAGTTTCATCTCACAACATCTATAAGGAAACCACTAAAACCTAAATAAGGATCCGAGGAATAACTTGCCAAACATTGATTTTAAAAATGCTACAAATGATAAGAGCCAAAATTGCTGTCAGAAATAAAGGCTAGAAAAAATATTTGATTACTTCTAATTAGCTTTTGATCTTTCCATCCCTGGCCTTTTATCCTCTCTATAATAAAAAAATAATGAGGGAAGAGTGAGTCAATGTGTTAAATCAAAATGTAGCACTTATAAAACTTGTCTGGAGAATTCATGTACATCACATCAGTGTTTCTGGTTCTAAGTGTTATAGGTGGTGCAAATTCCTTTCCTGCAAATGTTCTAAACAAAACATTATCTGGAAGCATTCCAAGGACAGGAAAAAATAAAGGAAAAATCTACACTAAAATAATGACATTGAGTATAATGCAGAAAAATTATATCCTGAACACTAAATGCAAATCAGCCATATAAAGTGTCTGAATGAGAGACTTCCAGAATTCTTACGTGAGACACTGAAGAACACTTTATCCAGTATGCGCCCCATTCTTAAATTTATAGTGATGTCTATATAGAGGAGTGAATTCTTAGTCTTCAGTCTGGAAGCACAATCTAGTGTGAAATACCTCCCCCCACTCCACCCCACCCCCCAAAATCAAGGTCATCTCCAGCCTCTTGGTCTGTGTCTGTACTGAGACCCTGAAGACTTAGAAATAACCAATTATGATGGGCAAAAGTGAAAAGATCTCCTCATAAAGACTGGAATAAATGCACTCTGTAGGTGAAGATCATCTTGAACTTTTGATCCTCCTTCCTGCACTCATGGATGCTGGGTTTCTAGTCATGCATCATTATGCCCCATGAACACCGGGCTTCATGCATGGTCTATCAATTTAGCTGTATCTCCAGGCCTCCAATAGTAAGAATTTTAAAATTAATCTATGTTAGACTTTTCACAGTGACTAAAAAAAAGAAGCATCAGGTCTTTGGTTGAGCCCCCCCTATTTATAAATCACATTTCAGACATTCTTTGTCTAGACAAATGAAGCTGTTTAGTAGCCTCTCAAATAAACTCTTTTGTCTAGGAAATAATTGTCTTCATAACTGTCAGTATAAGTCCAATGGCTCCCTTAAAAAATAGTTCCTGAGATCAAGCCTAAGGAGAATAAAATTAAAAAGAAGCATAGGGAGGCTGGGGAGATGTCTCAGCTGTGAAAAGGGCACTTGTTTTCCAAACCTCCTTGACTGGGTTCAATGCCCAGTACCCACAAAATGGTGCATGCATCTGGATTTTGTTTGTAGGGGCAAAATTGGACTCTTCCTCTCCTCCTCTTTCTTTCTCTCCTCCTTCCCTCTCTCTCTCCTCACAAATAAATAAATAAAAATTGTCCCCACTGTGCTCTTAATCAAAGAGACCTACGAAGCCAGGCGTGGTGGCGCACACCTTTAATCCCAGGTAGGAGGATTGCTGTGAGTTCAAGGCCACCCTGAGACTACAGAGTGAATTCCAGGTCAGCTTGGGCTGGAGCGAGACCCTACCTCGAAAAACCAAAAAAAAAAAAAAAAAAAAAAAAAAAAAAAAAAAAAAGAGACCTACGAGGTCCCCAAAACAAGACAGACATATATATGTACATCAAAACTCTTGAATACCTGTCCCAGGCAAAAGTCAAGACCCTAGTGGTGAAGATACCACAGATTGCTGTCATGCAACAACTAGTGACCCTGCTGGATACGGAGAGGTAACCAGCTTCCAGATGGTAGCCGGCATAGGGCTGGAAGGGGTTATATGAGCTGTCAGGGGAAACTGGCCAAAGATATTTGAAAAAAAAATAGAGGTCATTGATATAAAGCACCAACCAATGTTATGAGAATGCTGAGGATACTGCTTTATAGCAGAAACCAGCAAGCCAAGAAGTGCTCATCTGTGCAAAAGTGGTGCTAAACCTAGGTGGGGTAATCAACAACTTGCTGATTGGCTAAGACATCGGCTCAGTGACAAGGAACCCTTATGTGGAACTGGGATCCATGGGAAACTCTTATAGAGACCAAGAATCCTAATTCCAAAGAGAAATGCCCATGAACCAGGGCTCTACAGAGAGGCTACAGCCATTAGAATCTTGCCAAATTAGCAATGTTCGTTTCATTTAACCTACACTGATCTCACTCTCTGGTAGAGATTCTGTTTGTATTTTCAGAAGGCAGTGAGAAATGTGGACAACCCAATTTCACCAACAGGACTTGAAATGATGGCTGACACCCAGGCAGGAGATGAACCACTCCTAACTCATTATAGGCCCCAAACAAAACCTATGAAGAAGTGGCAAAATGAACAAGAAAAGTACCTCCACAGCAAGTCTGATAACCCAAGAGAGGACAATGGAGACAGACACTGAGGATACCCAACAGCCTAAAGCAGAAACCCAGAAATTCTTAAGACCTCAAGAGTATAGCAGACCTAAAACTCACCCACCATGACTCCGGGAACTTTTGGAAGGGGTGGGAGGCAGAAAAATTGTAAGAGTCTTAATGGGGGAGAATATCCAGAGACATTGCTCCCCCTTGTCAATAACACAGAAAGAAAAAAAAAAACTGGCTATGATTGTACAATTCATAACCGCCTGCCCCATGGACTATTCCATAAGCTCACTGGGGAGGGTCCTCGGCAGGTTGGGGACAGGGAAGAGGGAAATGGGGGTACTATCACAAGACTTGCCCATACAATGTATCCAATTATTAACAATAAATTGGTTTAAAAAGAATATATTATCTAGATCACTGAGGTCATACTGTCCCTTAGCTACCATCTGACTATTGTTATAAGGCAACATTATTAATTAATGTTTGGATCCCAACTTTAATAGCAACTGGGCTCTCTTTCAATAGGTGGCATTAGGGCATGAAGGGTCAGCAGATGGCTCAGCATGTAAGAACACTTGTTTGATAAAACACACACACACACACACACACACACACGAGAAATGAGAGGAGATAGGAGGATTGTTGAGGCTTTTGGGAGCTCACAATCAAGCCAGCCAGTCTAATTAAAAATGGTGAGCTCTGTGTTCAGTGAGAGACTCTGTCTCAGGGATCCTTGTCTGGCCACCATACATTTTAGCATTGCACCTACACATTTGCACACACACATAAAATGTGACTTTAAGCAAAACATGTTTAAACATTTCTCTTCCCTATGTAGATAAAACCCAGCAGAAGACATGGGAACAAAGGGAACATGAACACAAAGAAATTATGTTATAGAAGATGAGGATCGAAGCTCTGCTCAGCCATTGAGAAGTCAATCAAGAAATGATGGGTAGTCTGAGTAAGTGTGCAGGGAGATTCTGGAACCAAAACCAAATTATAGAGCTCAGATTGTGCAGCAATAAATATGGACACTGAGGAGTTTTCACTGGAGCCATTTTCCTGTAAGTATTATTTTAAAATAACCTCAAAGGGGGCTACGGACGATGCCTTATATTAGAGGTCTGAGGGAATATGTTTCTTTCTTCCAACATGAGGACACTTAGTGTACCCTCACCAGACATGAAGCATACACATACCTTGATCTCTTAGATTTCTATTCCTCTAGAACTGTGAAAAATAAATTTTAAATATTGATAAGACCCTGGATCTAAGGTATTTTGTTATATACCCTAAATGAAGTACATTAACCATTTATAAGTAAACTTTAGACTTTAACTTCTGACCATTAAATCCCATTTACTTTAAACACAAGGGGGAAAAGATAAACCCATGTGGAGGTCAGAGGACAAACATCAGGGACCACCTACCTTTTATCAATAAAGTCTTTAGTTTGCCTAGAGCTCATCCCATAGTCAAGACTGTCTGGCTAGTAAGCTGCAGAGCTCCCACTTTCTCCAATTGTAATGACACACCCACACCATCAGAGTGAGGAAGTGCTGAAATTACTAGTGAAACACTGAATTGTAATGGACCCCCATTTAGTTATTAGTTAACACATTTTTATCCTTAACTTTGTCCTCACGAAAATACATTAAACAAAAATAAATTTACTTGAGAAAAAATATACCTGTGCTGAGTTAGAAAGAAAATGCATGATAAACACAATAAAGCAGTTGACTTCTCTTTCTTCAACATGGAAGTCCCAGAAGTAAACTGGTTCAGTAAGTTTTCTCTTCTATAACACCTTCAACTATTAAATCTTAGCCCTGCCTGTCACCTGAGAAGGTGAGAAACCAGAAAGGAAACACTTTTCCAGGAGGAGCGTCCATTAGAAATGGTTTCCACTGCGACATTTGTCACACTTCTTGACACTCCACAAATATGTCTTCACACCTTCTGCAGAAGGCGACCTGTCAAACGGATGGACTTTGTTCTATGGTTCACATGCAATCCAGTAAAGCAGGATGACACTCAGGGGAACCCACCGACAGGAAGGTTGCAGACAAAGAAATAAAAGGCTTAAAAATTGTGTGACCTCAGGCTTGTGCTTGGTGGCCTTGTCGGTCTCACACAGATGGGGTGAGTTAGGGACAAGGCCCTTATTCTAAAAGTTTCATGAATACAAGGAATATTAAACTCAGGCTACATTATTTTAATGAAAAAGGTTATTTTTTAGGTTTTCAACAAGAGTGATTAGAAAGTTTAGATTCTATATATATTTTTGTCCACATAAATATATGTCCTTGAGTTTCTATATATTATTTACTAATTAACAACATTTATTCTTGCTTACCCCAATTGACTTATAGGTTATTAGAAAGATTATGATTTAAATTTCAGCACATCACATACAAGAAGCACTTAACACATGCTGGTCAACTGGTCAAGATGCCAGGCCCAGGTGGTCTCTCTGGATTGTGTTGTCTTTGGCAAAGAAGCTTGATGAGGTAGGATTTGCCTGGGATTATACCAGAACCTTTTAATTTATTGATTATTCAGAATTGTCATTGGACTTTTATAAAATAATCCCAATATGCTATAATATAAAGTAGTGATACTTTGAATCAGTGTTTTAAAAAGCATGTCTACTGAGCATTTGCATGTGATGGTTGATGTGGACTGTCAACTTGACAAGACCTAGAATCACCAAGGAAATGAGCCTTTAGGTATGTTTGTAATGAACTGTCTAGAGGAGATTAGCAATTCTGTATACCTGTGAGATATTGTCTCTATTGGATTTACCATGGTGGGTAGAATCACCTTAACTCTGGATGGCACCATTCTATTATCTGGTTTACTATGGTGGGTAGGACCACCTTAACTCTGGATGGCACCGTTTTATTATATGAAGTCCTGGACTAAATAAATAAGGAGAAACTTGGCTTTGCAATAACAACCATGTCTCTCCTGATGGTGGATACACTGTAGATAGACCAGCCACACTCTTGCTCCTTTTGCCTTTGCTTCCACAGTGAACTCTAACCTTCTAATTATAAGCAAATACAAGACCTTCTTTCATTTCTTCCTCCCTCCCTCCTTCCCTTCCTTCCTTCCTTCCTTCCTTCCTTCCTTCCTTCCTTCCTTCCTTCCTTTGTTCCACTGCTTCTTGGTAGGTATTTGGTCACAACACCAAGTAAACAATCTAATACAACCTAGCACAGCCTTTGGTAAGTATCTCAGTGAAAATGTCTCCTACTTTCTCCCTCCACCCCAGGCTCTATGTAAGATTAGTTTTAGCAACTTCAGGCCAGAATTCATATATAGTAGTCACCATCTTATCTGTATGGCTGCATGAGGCCCCTTCCCAGTGGATGTCTAAATCAAGATAATATCAAATGCTATAGGTACTGTTTATCTGAAGGTAAACCCACCCAGAATTAAGTTTAATTAATAAATTAGTCACAGTATAATATTAATGATAGGAAGGATAATATAATTCAATTGTCACATACTATAATACAATTATGGAAATGTAGTATTTCTCAAAATATTTAAATGTGTGTGTTTGGGCTGATGTAAATGGGTGAACACATATGAGCATGAATGTGGAGACCAGGGGACAACACCAGGTATCATTCCTTGGAAACACTATATATATATATATATATATATATATATATATATATATATATATATATATATATATATATATATATATATATATATATGACAAGGTCTCTCATTGGCCTGAAGCCCACCAATTAAACTAGACAGGTAGGTCAGGAAGTCCCAGGAATCTGTCTACTTCCACATTACCAGGGGTGGGATTACAAGTGAACACCACCATATTCAGCATTTTTACATTGGTTTGGGGAATTGAACACAAGTCCTCCTGCATGCAAGGCCAGCAATTTCCTGACTGAGGGATCTGCCCCACCCACTTCCTTATAATATCTATTTTAACTATATATTTTTTTCTAGTTGATGATGCAAGACAATGATGGTACAATACCTACACGTCAAGGTGAATAATGGAAATGTGGCATTGTGACACAGTGATGGTCTACTACATTAGTGCATCTCTGAATACAGATAGTGTACTAAGGTGAAGGACATTCGGTTGGATAACTATGACAGCTATCTAGTGGCTACAGCAAGAATAAGAAGGACATGGGTGTCACATGTTTTGGGGAAGAATAGTGTAAAAGGTGTGGTCTGAGATCTCATCATTTTACTCAGCATGGTATGGGATTGGAAAGTCATAAATTGTTAATTTCCAGAACTTTTGATTTCATTTTTTGGACCATACTTGACCATGAAACTCTGGAGTTGTAGAAAAATGAAATCAGTTAATTGAGCACTCTTATATTTATAGTTTGCTTAGTTATTCCATTTAAATATATAAATATAAATTGCTAGTATATCCCAATGAAGCTAGAAGGAAAAGAAAAACTGAATCAGAAAGATCATAGAAACAGAAAATAGAATGTCAAAATTTAACTTTTAGAGGATGATAAATGATCTTAGCCACTCTGAAATACCTCAAATAATAATATAGACTTTGGTAACTTTACCAGTTTTAGGTCTGACCTTTTGAAATCATTATGCTAATATATGTAAATGTCTTGAAAATACAGTTCTGAGGCTTGGGAGATTGTTCTATAGTTAAAGGGGCTTCCTTAAAAAGCCCTACAGCCTGGGTTTGATCCCTCAGTACCCATATAAAGCCAGATCTCCAAATTGGTGCATGCATCAGGATTTTACTGTAAAGAGAGCCTCTGGACTACCTATACACACAATGTCTCTCTATCACAAAGAAACAAATAAAATTAAAAATATGTAGTTCTGATTTTCACAAAATGGGAATCCTTAATTTTAGTAACAGCCTAATAACCCAGTATTAGCTCAGTCATCAAAAGCTCTGGGGAGGGACAGGGGAAATTTTTCAATGGCAGAGGCTGTAAAACTGAGAACAACCAAAGTTTACCAAAGCAAGTAAAGATCGCTGACTCCTCTCATAAGAGGCACCCCTGGCACACTAGCTAGAGCCCAGTGAAACCACAGAGGAATTGATGGAACAAATGGAGTGGTGCTTCTATGGTGAGCCTGACAATCTGAGCCAGGAAAATGGTGATAGCCACTGAGGACATTCAATATGCATCATGCAGAAATCTAGAATTTGCTGAGTGTTCAACACTAACGTAGAATTAAAAAACACACCCAGCAAGGCTCAGGAAACTGTGGAAGAGAGGGAGGAAAGATTGTAAGAGCCACAGAGTGGAAGAGAGTAAGTAGCCTGAGGCTTAGTCCCCCACCACAAGACTGGCTGCTGCTCTCTCCCCAAATAAACCGCATCCCAAAGTGAATACCAGCCTCCCATTGAGGAGGGCCTTCAGTGGAATGGGGGTAGCGAAGAGGGAAATTACCAACATATAATGCCTGCATACAAAGTCTCTACTTAATAAAGAAAAAGAGATTCCAAAAGAAAAGAAGAAAGAAAAAAGTGCTTGTTCTGCAAGCCTGATGATTCTGTTTAGATTCCCAGAACCCTCCTAAAAACAGACACAAACGTCACTTTAACCTGTAATCTTAATACTCCTACAGCAATGAGAGGGAGGTTCAGGAGAATCCCGAAGTGGCTTGGCCAGCTAGTGTGACATTCACAGCAGCAAACAAGAGATCCTGTCTCCAACAAGATGGATGGTGAGTACTAACATGCTGAGGTTGTCCTCTGATGCCACATGCATGCTGTGACACATGCATGTCCATAAATGCACACACACACACACACACACACACACACACACACACACACATAAACAACACCCACCAAAAAACCCTAAAACTCTAGAGGTGGGGAGATAGCTTGGTTGGAACAGTGCTTGCCATATAAGAGAGGACCTGAATTCAGATCCCCAGCACCACACATAGTCATGGCCTTATGAACCTACATTCCCAGCTCTGAAAAGGCAAAGGCAGGCAGATTCCCAGAAAGCTGGCTAGCTGAAATGTCTAGACAAATAGGTGAGCCTATTAAATAAGGTGGACAGTAATAGTGGAATATACTCAATATTTCCTTTGGCCTCCACATGGGCATGCACACACACACATTCATACCATATACGTGTAAATAAAAGCTTTCCTTTCTGGCTTTTGCCTCAGTGAATAAAAGGAGGAATAGAGAGATCACATTATGTGATGTGATTCTGGGCAAAACTTTTAGTCTTTAAAGGATATTCATCCTTTGGGCATCAGTGACCATTACAGAATTTTAAGAAAAAAAAATCACAGAGATAGCAAATGTTACACAAAGATTATTGTGAACAGAACAAGGGCAGCAGCCACTACTGCCTGATTAAATCATAGAAATATGTCCCTGCTAAGGAGTGAAGGAAAACTCAAATAAAGAGAACAGAAAACTAAAAGAGGACTGAGAAGGAATCGAAATAAGAGCCACTGTAATAAGACATCCAAGAGGAATGGTTGTAGAGAACACAGAGAGTAAACTAATCCCAATTACATCACAGCTGCCGAACAGCCTTGTTTACACCAAAGACATATTTTACCTCAGTTTTTTGATGAAAAGGGGATTGGGTAGTTTCATTGCAAAATTAGGTTTGCTTTTAAGAACAATAAATTTATGAAATAGGCTACAAACATGTCTGAGGAAGCCAGACACTGTAATGCTAGCTGATTAAATACACTCAGTGACTTACCATTTGAGACAATCTCCCTCAGTAGGGAAAGGAATAATGTCAGAGGAAAGACATGAAAGAGGCAGTAGAGACTGATGAGTCCAGAATGATGAATGAGTAAGGAGGGTGTATGACTTCCAGGAGCTAGAAAAACTGAGATTACAATAGTTGGAGAAAAGGCATTGAATAGACACAATATGAATGAAGCTTTTAAGATGTTAAAAAGGGATAGGAAAGGTCAATATAGATACGCTTTGTGAGTGATAATGGCTGAATGAAATTTCAGGACACATTCTGAAAATAAGCAAGGGATAAAAGATTACTCCTGACTGTTGTGCTGTCCACTTGTGCGCACTGTCCACTTCTAAATTATCTTTATTTTGTTCAGCTGTCCTAGCACAAGAAGGCGTGGAACCAAAGGCATTAAGTATCATTGCAAAGCAGATGGGATTCAAACCAGAATTAACCTAGCTATTCATAAAACCCTCTAGCATTATGAGGTGGTATACTTATTTCTTCACAAAATCAAAGCTGGTAAAATGAATGTTCTGTTTGTCTTCCAAAGTCATACTATGAATGGTGATCCTCTATGGGAGTTGCAGGCTGGCTTTGTCTTTGTAGTTTTATTATTATTATTGTTAAATGTAACTTTTATTAAAATTAATATCACCAACAACAACTTCAGAGCCCTAAGCATGACCCTTCTGGTTATCATTACCCAAAGAGTAAAGAAATGCCCTAATTTTTTTTTTATTAGCATGTAAAGAATTAGGCTCAATTATAACATTTTTTAAACAAAATTTGTTTTTGCTTCCTTTCCCTAGTTCCTGTCCCCCAGTCTCCTCTGGTGTTCTTCCACTCCTCCCACCATTGCCTTCTTTCTGCTTTAATGTCATATGTCCTTCAGCCCTTTTTTTGTCCCTTTCCTTTCTCAGTACAACTTCTCTCGCTCTCATGGCCTCTTATGCCATCTCATACCCTATGTGCCTCTCAGCTCCCCTTATTTGCTTGCATCCACACAAGCATTCAAAATTAGGGTCAATATTCAGAAAACCTGTGTTTTGGTCCCTTTCAAAAGGGTTATCTCACTTTGAATGACATTGTCCAGCTCCACCCATTTGCCTGGAAATTTCCTAATTTTATTTTTATTTACAGCTGAATTAAATTACACTGCATGTATGGAACACATTTTCATTACCCAGTCCTCAGTCCATGGACAGCTTGGCTGATTCCCTTTACTAGCTACTGTGAATAGACCAACAATAAGCATAGATGTGCAGGTGTCTCTGTAGGACAGAGACCATTGGGTATATGCTCAGAAAGGATATGGATAGATCATGTAGGAGTTACATTTTTAGCTTTGTGTGAGAACTCCACACTGATTTCCATAGTGGCTTCATCAGTTTGTAATCTCACCAACAGTGAATAAGCGCTAACCTTCCCCGATGTCTTTGCTAAGCATCTGTTTACTTAATGATAGCCATTCTAACTGGGATAAGATACTACAGCAAAGAAATTTTCATGTGAACGTCTCTGATGTCTAAGGATGTTGTACATTTTGTGGGAAAAAATTAAGTTATTTGTGTTTCTTCTTTTGACGGCTGTTTCATAAGCTCATTTATTGATGGGATATTTTGTGTTCATTGCTGTTTCAATTTTTTTGCAATTCTTTATATATTCTAGATAGCACACCCCTGTCGGCAGTACAGCTAGCAAAGATCTTTTTTTCCCACTCTCTAAGTGTTCTGTTCACTCTGTTGATAGTTTCTTTTGCTGTGCAGAAACTTGTCAATTTTATGTAGCCCCATTTGTTGATTCCTAAGCTATTTCTTTTAAGTTTATTTATGACCTGTAGGTCAGCATCATTTAAATGAATGCAGACAAGTAAAATCCATTTGCTATGTGGGCACAGTCATGGCATGACTCAAATGGGTCTTACATAGTTAATTTTTCCCACACTTTATTCAGACATCTTGATTATCCCCCTGAGAGTGAGCACATTTTTCTTTCAAGCCTTCCTTTGAAAACAACATTTTGTGAGCTTAGACTTCCTACCAGGGTGCCATCTTCAGAGCCTCTCACTTCCTTTGGTCATGGTCACGTAATCACTGTATATGCCACGTTGAAATGGTCTATTTTCAGCTCTAGATATTTTCTTATTTTCTAGTACTTTAGAATCCCATGTAAAGAGTACTTGCAATCTTTTTAGTCATTACTTCTGGATTTCCTTATCAGTCTTCCAGATTGAATAAAAACATAAGTTATTGAGCCTCTGTGTTTCCCTTTAGTGAACAAACTATACAATAGGTGTATTAGTCCATCTATGTAGATTGGTTAGCAATGGCAGAAATCCTAATTTGCAAAAATCATACCCTTTCTTGCATCACCGCTGCAATGGAGTGCTAAAGGGAAGACTTGCACGCTTCCATATTCTGACCTGTATTTATCGCTTCCATAATGCTCTCATTGGTGATTAGTCTACATTTTGACTGGCCTCTTTGCTCTTGTCCTTGTGAACTACGCTTTCATTTCTATCATATTCATGATTGACATGTTAATCCCAAAGGATGTAGCCATGAAGAATGTTCTTTCCCTTACCTTTCTACCTGTGGCTCATTACAGACATCATGGTTATGTTATTTTTGTTTCCTTGTAACCTAGTTGAATCATTAATGGTTTTTGGTAAATAAGGCCACGTAATATTCTAACAAAGATAAAGGACAACTTATAAAACTCCCCAAAGTTTTTCCTACTTGTAGTAACTCCACCCTCATCTTCCTTGAAAGGCTCTTAAAAGTCATCTTCCAGTATTGTTCAAAAATTCTGGTGCATATAAAGTAACATTATGATCTACTCTGCTCAAGACAAGCTTCTGGCTGCGGCCCTTGGGAAATCATTAAAGTGCTGCCTTCTACATTAAAAATTAAACTTCTATGGATGGCACTAATAACAAAGGCATGGCATCTCTACTTCACATGCAAAGTCTAAGTGTGGAAGTGATATAGCCATCACTTTCAACTCTTCTGCCTCAGAACTAGAGGGAAGCCACAGTCCCTTGAACTGGGCTTTGGGACTTCTCAGCGTGTACACTTAGCTCCTTTAATTCTTTCCTCTTGCCAAAAGTTCCTTTGCTGCCAAACACAACAATGTGACCCAGAATTATGCAATTTCAGGGTCTCACTGAGCCCAGATCCATGGCTTTCCATGTCTATGTCTGTAACTTCTGCTGTTCTAGTCCAAATATCCTCTATTCTTAATTCTATGGTAGATCTTTTGACATGTCTAATAGTCCATTTTTCTTTCAGTCCTAGAAGATAATTTTAAAATCAGCCCAAACTCCTATTTCAAGGAGAAACTTTAATCCACATCATTAGTGTAAAACTTAATATATGTTCAACAATTGCTACTGGACCTCTCCAACGTTTCTAAATCTAGTTAATTCAGTAAGTGGAACAGGGGTAAATATGGTGCATTATTTACCTTCTCTTTGCTCTCTAGCTGACAAAAAATAATAATAATAAAGAACAAAGGGTTTACATTAGCTCACAATGACAGGTGACATTCTATGCTGGTGTGGTAGGCATGACAGCAGGTGCTTGAAGCATCTGGTCACATTGAGACTACAGTAAGGAAGCCTAGAAGATTAATGAAGGCAGGTGCTCAGCCAGGTTTATGTGCTGTATAAGTGCCCAACCCAGGCAGAGTATAGCCCCCATTTACATGAGTTTATTTTTTTCCAATCTAATTAGGGTAATCCTTCACAGATTCACATGAAGATTAACCTAATTTACATAATCCCTCACAGGTGATTCTTGGTCCTGATAGGATGACAATCAACTGAAGCCTCACAAAAGGCATGTGGCCACAGGACTTTGAGGCACAGTCAGGACATAAAGGGCAGTGCTCATTCAGCTCTATTCATTTTATAGAATCCAGAACTCTGGTCCATGGAATGGCACCACCCACAAGGAACATGGATTTTCTCACTTCAATTAAATTGACCTGGATAACCCCTCCCAGGTGATCCTAGGTTCTGTCACCCTGACAACCTCAATGTAAATGACAACATATGGCATGTACCCTGGCCCCAGGAACTTTCCACTTTAGTAGCTGATTGGTATAATGTATTTTGCATACAGGAGGACATTCTAATATGTCCTTGTGACAGATACAGAGTTGAATGAGGGAAAAATGCACATACCTACAATTGTAATCATTATGAAATGAACCCCTTATAAAGTTCAAGGGAAAAAAATCAAGTAAAATTCACATATTTGTGGAAGGTGTCAATGTATCATAGTGATAGTATAGATCTTCTCACTTATTTTTTTTGTGTGACATTTAACTCCTTCAGGAAAATTCCACAGACTCCTTGTGCCCGATCCCCTCCCTTGAGTGGGAGGCATCTCTTGCTAGAGTTCAGACCAAAATGCTAAAACTGATTGGTCAGGTATGGATCCACCAGTTGTCTCTGTGATTTACCTGGCTGAGTTCTTAAAAGTCATTGAAACAAAATCCAGCCCTCTCTTCCCTCCATATGGCTTCCTAGAAGGACTTCTAACTTTTCAGGCCTTGGGAAGGTAAATAAGGCCTTCCCTCACCCAAGGCTAATGGCTGGGACGTCGGGGGTGGGCTCTGGATTTTTCCCACATGAACCTTTTTCCTCATGACAGGAGCCCTCTGTTATCTTTCTTTATTTCTTTTGCTTGTTTGGCTGAGCAGCACAGACTGCTATTTTGATAAATCCTCACCCAGGTGTTCTCTCCACACTGGTGGCTGGAGATCTCTGTAACTCCCCATTTTCTTTTGAATAAAGTCTTCCACTATACCTTATCCTCTGATCATCTATAATTTTAATTCTTTAACTTTATAGATAAGAATTCGGGTACTCCTTAACTTCTGAGGTACATTGGAAGTAGCTGGGTACTCTTTAAGTTCTAATCCCCAGCTCCCCTGTTAGAGTTGGGCAGAGAACCACCACCAAGCACAATGCTGTGTGACTAATGTTACCACATATAGTTTGAGGATAAGATAGCACAGTGAATTTCTAAATAAATATTATGACAGCTGCTCTTGAGTTCATTTACTTCTCCATGTTTGGTTTTACATGTCGCAGATTTCTTTTCCATTATTTATCTATTTTACATAATGGAAAGGAGTATATTGTGTTCTTCTTCGGGGAGCTGTGGAGATGTCTCAGTGGTTAAAGGTGCTTGCCTGCAAAGCCTACCAGCCCAGGTTCCATTCCCCAATGGTCCCATAAACCCAGGTGTACAAAGTGGCACAGGCATCTGGGTTTCATTTGCAGCAGCAAGAGCCCCTAGTGTGACCATGTGCAGCCCTCTCTCCTCTCTAACTTCTTGCAAATAAATAAATAAATAAGAGATTTTAATAAGCTAAAAGTTTGCGGTCTACTTGGCAGTTGAGGAACCTATTAAAATACTGCAGATAATAACTGACAGAGAATACTAGAGTTCATTACCAGCTCTGTACTTCAGACTCCAAGAATTTAAGCTAGCTAGCCACATTTAATGTCTCTTGCCCTCTACTTCATATGCAGAACTCTTCTTTGAGGGTTGAGTTCATTTTACTGTCCATTCTGTTTCTTTTACCTCTGCCTTTCAGGCATGGCTCATATTATTTCTCTCAAATAAAAACATTGGTACAAAAGAAAATTGCTATACTTCAAGGGCTAACAAACTGCATATCACTGTATATTCCAAAAGAACATTACTCAAACTAGTAACTTACCTAGGAAAATGTGTGCTTGTTGTTTAACAATTTGACATGAATGTTCACAGATAGGAAGCATATTTCATCAAGTCAGTCTTACTACACTTAGGGAAAACCACCAACCTCCTGAGGTGCCTCGCTAAACATTGGTTTCTTCTGCTTTCTTTAGGCATAACATTGCTCAGAATATATACTTTTTTTTCCCTTTGTAGACACTCAGTACACAATGCTACTCAATAGTTTATTAAAGGCAATTCTTAAATTTTCATCTCCTCTCTGGGTCCTTTTATATTGATTAGAATTTTACATCTTTTCTTCTGAAATATCTTCTATAAATAAGAATTTGGCTGCTTTCAAAATGTACTCCTCTTGCCTTAGAGTCCTAAAATTGACTTTCTGTCAACCTAAGTAGAAAGAGAAGAGAATAAGTATAGGTAACAAGAAAAGGGGCAACTGCTGAAAAAAAAATGAGAGCATAAGAATAGAATGAGGCAAAATTAGAACAAAGGATGTGTATGATAGTTAGTAAGTGTTAGAGTTTCTGGGGTGACATGGAAAATAAACAAGCTCTGGGTAATTAACGAAACTCATAAAGTTGTTAGAATTCATTCTTTCCCCACAGGTGTATCTTCTCTCCAATAGACAATAATTATTCTTCAAAGAAACATATTGCTTTTACCTTAATGGATTTTGTTAATGGCCACTAATAGAGGTTAGTGTGCAGAGAAACTCATGGAAATATTGTCCACTTGTTATATATGTTTTATCATATGAACTGTTTTAAATAAATTCTACATTCTATGCCATCAAATGAAGTGTTTTAAATAAATTTCACATTCTATGCCATCTCTATAGGCTTTTCTGATTACCAATGCAGGAGCTCCATAAGGTCACAAGAAAGCTATTTTTTTCAACTTAACTATGTTTCTCACATCATATTTTAATATGATATATTTAATTATTACTTGTTTAGATATTCCCATGTGACAAAACAGATTATCTGATTCATCCATCCAAGAAATAATTGCAAAGATGAAGCAAGCAACAATTAAATTGCATTGAAATAAAGTAATTTCCTTTTAATTATGTAGCTGATTTTAATAGTACAGTTAATATGCCATTGTTATAATAGAGATCATGTAAGAGGTATTATAATATCTATCAAAATATTAGAAGTCACAGGGCATGATTCTAACTATAATTGATGTCAACAGAAATGTTCTCCAAGAAGTTAAATCACAAAGTTACATGAACAACACACAAAGACATAAGGAAAGACAAAGAATGGATGGCATAAGGTAAAGATTATTCAAGCCCAGAATAGTAAGTGGTGAACTATCTATGGGAACATGACACATTCTAAGCCAAATGTAATTGTTGCTGGGACTAAATACCTAATGAAATCAGTCTGCTAAAGGTTTAATAATTCTCCATCTATCATGGTGGGAAAGACATTTTGGAGCAGTTCATATCATGGTAGGCCAGAAGCAAACAAGAGAAAGTGGTCAGGACAAGATTAGTCTCCAAGGACACAGCCTCTGTGACCTACTACCTCTAGCTGGTCTACAATTACAATTCCACCACGTTCCTAGAATTGATTCAAAATTTGTGTTCATCAGTGAATTAAATCACACAGAGGTTCCTTGCATGGGCATGGCTGTGTGTACACCATGTGTGCGCCTGCGTGAGTGTGTGCATGTGTCTGTAGGCAAGTGTTTTTAACTGTATATAGCATGGGAAATTTACCATTGTCTATACCATGGAATGAAGTGACTTGTCTATAAGAAACCATTCACTTATGATAGCACCTGGGTGGGGGGGGGGTTGTGGATCCCTGCCTCCTCCATCTGTGCTGAAATGTTTGGAATTCATGGATCCTTAGGAAGGGACTAAGACCTTCAGGGAATGTAGAAAGAACATCTTGAATACTTGGAGCAAACCATCAGGAAGAACCAACAATATAGATTCTAAAATTTCTGTTAAGGAAATAGATGGTTTCTATTTCAATATGTGGGGAATATCAGAGTCATTGTTTCCCCCAGCAACAACACATAGAGAAAAAAAAACTGGCTACCTCTTGTACAATCCATAACTCCCTATCCCTTGGATTGGTCTAGCAAGCCTACTGAGGAGGTCTCCCAGTGGTTTGGGGACAGGGAGAAGGGAAATAGGGTACTATCACAAGACTTGCTCATAAAATGTATCAAATCATTGACAATAAATATGTAAAAGCCTCAATTATTTTAGCGACTTTGAAAAACAATAACTAGAGAGGAATCTAAATATTTCACGATTTTAGGCTAAACAAATCTTGACTTTCTGTTGTTATCTGAACAAGATGCCATGTCTTTATTTGAAAATGGCTATAGTCATTAGAAATTGGTCTTCTTATATGAAAGAACATAGATATTTTTAATATTCTTATTTTCATATATTTTTCAAATATTTTAAATATTTTTTCTGGAACATACTTCCCCACTATACTGCATATTTTCTATGCACATGTTTACTCTATTCATATTTTCCTTAATGTCTTCCTTCTCTGTGGTCACCCCATCTCTGTACCCTTTGATATAGACCTGCATTGCTGTTCTGCAAATACCTGTCCCACTGTTTGTAGACACCTTGATGGCCAGCTTTTCTGTGACTGCAATGGCCTCCAGCCATGAACATTTTGTTGTATTTTTTTAACTTTTGAGATTCCTGTTGCATTATAAGCTCATCAGAAAGCAGAGACTGCCTCTTGCTGTGCTTTGCATAAATTTATTGGACATATTTTCATTAAGTTCATTGTTCCTGAAAAGCAGCTTCCTATGAATTTTATGGGTGGTCTTAAGTCACCTTCATCTAAACTCCAAGATCTCTTTGAGACAAACTGAGTTCAACTCACCTCTGGAGTTTTCAGATAACAAGTTAGGGTTAGTTAGAAGACTCAAAAGTAATCAAGTTCATATTTTTTTCCTGTTCAAATTAGTATGTAGTATGTTTATGTATATATTAATGTGTGTATCCATTTAACTGGATTGTTGCTTCTATTAGTAACAAGGACAAAAGGAAGTGCTAATGAAAACAACAATGATTAATTTTGGGTTACATTCTAGAATTACAAGAATCCCTTGTTATCCCAGGAGAATTACATACCCTTAGGATATCAAAAAAAAAAATCTATGGATACACAAGCACCAGAGGGCATAATATATTTATCTATAACTTACAACATTTCCTGCCTGCCTTAAATATCTCTAAATTCCTTATATTATCCAATACAATGCAAGTTCCATAGATACGGTTATTAAGCTTCATCATTATGGAATAATGACAATAATCAAATCTGTGTTTAGTTAGTATAGTTAGTTGGTTTTCATTTCATTGCTGTTCTCATTTATTTGTTGGTAGTGAGGTTCAACCATAGGACTCCCACATACTAGTTAATATAATCAGTCCACATTGCTGGTATTAACATCCAGACCAAACACAGTTTATAGAAGGAAGGGTTTATTTCAGCTTACAGATCGGAAGGGAATTACCATCAATGGTGGAAGAAGCTAACTCCCATTCATACATTCAAGCAGACAGAAAACCACCACCAGCCAGTACACACCAAAAGCAAAAACCATCAGTGGCCCATGCAAAGCTCAAAAACCTCTCTGCAAACCTTTGGGCTAGAAACCAAGTCCAACCCCAGTGATACTCAGGGCCCCCCATTGACATCTGCTGTAGACAGACAGCTAGGGGCAAGCTTTAATAAAATATCTGAGTGTATGTGGGGAACTTACCTTCAAACTACCATACTAGGCAAGTGGTTTAACACTGAGCCATATATCCAGCCCCCAAATATTTACAATCCATGGCTTCTTGAATTCACAGAAATTAACTCTCTGGATATGAATGAGTAGCTCCCTGTTTCATACATATGTGTGGTAGTTTGAATGTGTGTACCAGATAGACTTAGGTGTTTTATTAAAGCTTGTACCATGGATTTCCAGCTGCCTGGCTGGAGGCGGTGCCACTGGGACCCATCTGATTTACAGCCCCAAGGTATCCAGAGAGACTTTAGCTCTGCCTGGGTCCTGCTTTCTGCTGGCTCGTGCTTGCTGCTTTTGGTTTTTGCTGGCTGTTTGTTTCTCTCTGCTTGGATGTGAGGAAACATCTTCCTATCCGTCATGGATTGAACGTTCCCAGGATCTGTAAACTGAATAAATTAATTCCCCCTATAAAATATGTCAGATTTGGATGTTCATCCCAGCAACATGAAACTATCTATAATAATATATAGTATATAAATTATATAACATCTAATGTTTATTTTAGTAATTTATCTTATTTTCATTACTATGTTTTGTTTTTCACCTTAAATTTTGTTGTTAAGCTAGCTAGCCTTTTGAAAGTATGTCTGTTAGAAGAGGATTGTTTTATATCACGGTTTCCAAAGGTTTGGTTTCTGGAAGAAATGTTCACTGAATTATGCCTCTTATTTTCCCAAAAGTAGTATGCATGCATTGAAATGTCCAAGAAAATGGAAAAAGAAAACCTCATTTTGATCATGACAAAAATGAATAAATAAGCACAGATTTTTCTACAGTGAGGAAAAAGCCACTGTGTGTATGTTGTGAGTTAAAATCTGTATCTTATTATCATAAAAATGGAAAATGGTGAAACTCAAAGTAAAATATTTTTTGATAACTAAAACATTTATTGCCAAGGGGAAATGATATGAATTAATGACCTTTGGGAACAGAAAGGGTAGCCAGGAAACAAAAACACTGAGTGCTTTGGGCCTTCCCCTAAATGGACATTGGACTTGTTCTATCTCCTACATTCAGGCTCTTTTGGTATTATATTTTTACAGAAAGAAAATTTGACACTCTTAAAAGATCTTAAGGAATTAACCACTTACACACACACATACACACACACATACACACACATACAAGCACACACACTCAACAGAAAAATAAATTACCAAGCAATTGGAAAATAGCTAAAATATGGTTGGAAGTCAATACCAAGGGGTTCAGGGAAGATAGATAATAAATAGATAGATGATAGATACATAGATTATATAAATATAGAAAGATGATATGATATAGATAGAGGGTATATAGATATATATCATATATGTGTAGAAATTTATGTATGTATATATTCATAATAATATGTTCATAATTATTTAACAATATCTGGTCTTTAGCTATGACTGTATGTGGTCTTATTTCCACCAAAGGAGCTAGTGACCCATTTATTTAATGCATACACAGGCAAACTAGTATTTTAAATCTCATATAGAGTGTCAATAATTGAAACACCATTGAATAATTTCACATAAGATATCTTCCATCACCTGACAGGCATTGATGTTAGTTAAGGTGACCCAGTTTCACAGCAGTAATTATTAAACTCGTGTCTAGATTGCCACATGTAAGTCACACTGTGTTTGAGGACCAATTCTTAGCTCAAAAATCTCTATTCAGAGCCAAAACAATGTCTATAAATTGTCACAAGAGACATTATTCTCCCGTGTTTCCCAAGACCTCTCCACAGCCCCAGCTTTGATGACTAACATTATTCATAGTGTATATTTTATTTAAATCAAATCAGTGAAAATCAAGGAGGCATAACTGTTATCTAGTCTTTCCCTTCCAGGAACTATAATGCTTACCTTTTACCTGTCAGGTATATATTCTATGAGAATATTCACAGAAGATTATATGCAAGGCTACTTATTTCTTGAGGATTTGGGGAGGAATACTTCTTCGTTTACTTAGAAGAGATCCTGTCAAGAACAGAATGCCTGGGTATGACTTGAAGTGTTTCATTGAATGGGTTTTGGAGCACCTCAAAAGCCAGTTTTCTCTGATCTCATGACACTCATTTTCACTCATTTGCTCATCTTTATCAAGTGAGTCATGGAAGTGATAATTCCAGAGACTTGTCGAATTCACTTAATAGGATTGTCCCTAGTTGCATCCATTTTTCTGGCAAACAATATAACTTCATTACTCTTTGTATCTCCAATAAATCCCATTGTGTCTTAAAGAACATTATTCTTTATCCATTCTGCTATTTTTGGACACCTGGGTTGGTTCCTGGACTCAGCTGTTGTGAATAGTGCTGTAGTAACATTTCTCAGGAAGACAACTGTAACATGTTTTCTCTCATTTGTGGTTCATAGACTTAATAGTCACAGGAAATCATACAAGTATATATAAATTTAAAGTTGAAGAAAACAGTCTAGAGGAAAAGGGAAAATGGGCAGGGGTAAGGAAAGAAGCAGAAGGTAAGCAAGAGCTGAGTTGGTATGGGAATATGCATATTGTGCAATATAAACCTGAATAAAAAATTTTGAAATAATGAAATATTTTTTAAAATAATAAATATTAATATAGACATACCAAAAAGTAGCAATTTTTTAAAGGAGAAATTAAGGGACTGGGGAAAGAGTTCAGATGGTAAAGAGTTTGCCTTACAAGCTCAGGATCTGTGTTCTAGCCCCAGAAAACACCTAAAAGTTTGGGACTGTGGTAGAGCTCACTTTGAATCCCAGCAATGGAGAGACAGCCTGGCAAGATCTCTGGGAATCAGTGACCAGGCAACCTTGCCTAATTGGTTCCATATCAATGAGAGACCCTATATCAAAACAAACGAAAAAACAAAAAGGATGATGTTGTTGAGGAACACTTCCAAAGGATATACTTTGACCTCCCCAAGTGCGCAAGCACACACATGCG
>PVHP010004013.1:0-74283 GCA_004024765.1 Zapus hudsonius | reverse complement strand
ATAAGCAAATAATGTGTTGGTATCCCCATTTCCCCAATTTCCCTCTTACCTGTCCCCAGTCAGCTGGATATCCTCCTCTGTGGGCAGTCTGGATCAATCCATGGGGCAGGGGGTTATGGATAGCCTAGGAGTCAACCCGGTTCCACCCCCCTTTGTATGTATAGGGGGGCTATGTCTCTGGGAGTTCTCCCCCACCATGGCTCTTACATTCTTTCCAAGCCCTCTTCGGAATCCCCCTGCCCCCACACCAGTTCCTGTGTTGAAGGCTGGGTCCCAGCTGGTGGTAGGAGCCTGGGAGGTTGTGGAAAGTTGGGAGGTGGGCCTCGATGGAGGAAGTTATTCCACGGTGGGTAGGTCTTTGGGGTGTATTGTTCCTGGCTGCTTCCAGATCCATCGTGAAGTGAACAGTACTCCTCGCCCTCCTTACCTGAGGAGGAGTGCTCTGGGAGAAGACTTAGGGGTGTTCCAGTCAGCTCCTCCTTGCCAGAGTTTGGCTCACTCTCCTGCTGCTGTTGTCCACCTGCTGTGGCAGAGGTGATGTCCAGCCTCTGCTCATGCCATGCTTTCCCCTGCCATCATGGAGATTCCCCTTGAGACTGTAAGCCAGAATAAACACTTTGCTCCCGTCAGCTGCTTTGGGCAATGTCATGGTTTGATACAGGTGTCCCCCACAAACAATTGAATGTGTTCTGATAGCTCGATCCTCAGCTGATGGCAGTTTGGGTTTTACAACCTCGATGAAGTTGTGTTGTCGGGGGCGAGCTTATGGGGTTATAAGCCAGCTTCCCCTTGCCAGTATTTGGCACACCTTCCTGCCACTGTTTGCAGTGCTGTGGCAGAGGTGATGTCCATCCCTCTGCTCATGCCATTGTTTTCCCTGCCAGGATGGAGTCTCCCCTCGAGTCCGTAAGCCAAATAAACCCATTCCTCCACAAGCCGCTTTTGTTTGGGTTCTTTCTGTGCAGCAACGAGAAAGCTGACTGCAACAGTAAGGGTGCTTTGTCCCAGCAACATGAAGACATACCAGGCCCATCAAGGCTGTGTGGGAAGAGCTTGTTATTGTCCCATTAAACAAGGTCCAATATAGGCCTTTCAAAAGGCTCCTGGCTTGGTTTGGCAAATAAGACACCACCCTGTGCCCACAGGGACAAGAATTTAACATGAATTCTCATGGTCTGCTGAGAACCTTCCAAGATGTGTGACCTAGGATACAGATAAAGTATCTGAGCCTTCCTCACGTCTGCAGAAAAGTGAGAATTGTGAAAACTGAGTCACATTTTTTTGAACTCAGCATCTGGTCAGAGAAATAGACCCCCAGCAGATCCAACTGATTAGAAATTCTGTCGTTGTCACTTCTGTGTCTCCAGGGCCTGACACTAAGCTTATAGCACCTATGTGTCAGATTGTCCAGTCTTATTTTAAGCCACCGAGAAAATCCAGCCAGGTATAGTTTAAAAACAGGAAAGTGTGTGCTATCTCTCAACAAAAAGTGACCCTCTTCCAAGCATAGTGACACATGCCTTTGACCACAGCACTCTGTTCCAGAGCACCTGAGCAATACAGGAAGACCTTGTCCAAAAAGGAATTTTGTTAAAAAGTCACCTGTCAATGCATGTCCCTCTAGAAGCCTGCAAGTGACATTTTCCCAGTCGTTTGATAACTTGGCTGGTGTCAGCTGGGCACTGCCAAGCGGAAACCCTGGCACGAGGAAGGAGGAAGCCATTTTCCCAGATTCTCCAATAGGAACTGGAGCAGGAGAAGTAGAGAGGGTCAGCCAGAGTGGGGAGAGCAGCCAAAATGGTGACAGGGGCAACATCAAGCCAACCTCTTCAGGGCCAAGTCCCTGCTCGGGTATTTCGTTTTTCAGAGCAGCGGACTCAGTGCCACCAAACCACAAGATGATCCCCAAGTGAAATTCTCTGTTAAAACACCTGACAGCGTTTTTCTGGCCAGGCTCCAGCCGCTGCCATGAATTTCCGTAAGCATGTGTCTATGGAGTGCAGGATGACCCTCTCCAGATCCCTCTGAACATGGGGCCACTTCTTCACTCAGTAGATAGCTGTCTTCCTAACCCCATCTGGAGCCCAGCCCACCTCGCATGGCTGGGGTGGGTGTCCACTGCACAAAAGTGCCATGCCAAGGGCATAGTGCAGTGAAAATCTGCTTTCCAAACCTGGTGCCCAGAGAGCCCCCCATGCTCTCTGCCCATGAGATGAGGGGCATCTCAGAGAAGCTGGTTGTACGTATGCATCACAGAAGAGGGTAACCCTGCTCAACCATGTCTCTGCATAGTAAGGACAGCAGCCAAAAGCTCAGTCACACAGGATAAGCCAGTGAGACAGAAACCAACGATCTTCGACACAAAGACCCCTAAATTCACAATCTTAAAGCAGCCTTAATACTCATCCACCACGACTCAGGGAACCATGCGGAAGAGGGGGCGGAAAGATTGTAAGAGCCGTGATGGGGGAGACTATCCAGAGGCATGGCACCCTTCAGCAACAACACACTTGAGCCAGGAAGTCCGGGATGAGTACTAGGCTATGCAGGGTCCCCTGCCACAAGGACTGATCCAGATGGTACACGGAGGAGGATATCCAGCTGATTGGGGATGGGGAGGGGGGGCATTGGGGAATTGGGGATAACAACTCATTGTTTGCCCACTGAATAATGTAACACATTATGGACAATAAATATATATTTAAGATCAAAAAAATAAATAAATAAAATAAAATAAAAAGCTCAAAGTCCCTGGCCTCTTCCAATGCATCCCTCGGGGTTATTTCTGGGCCAACTTTTAGAGGTTTCAGAAGAGAAGATTTCGGGTTGTGATTAACAAGAATTTCCATCCAGATGGGGGCCAGACAGAGCCCAGCAGAGTGTCCGAAGCCACCTAGGCATGCCTTCATTGCACAAGGCAACCCTGGCCAGTGTCTACTCAACTTTGTATGACTGAGCCAGAAAGGTGACGTATGCCTGCTCTCACCAAGCTCCTGGGCATGAGGCCCCCAGCAGCCAGGAATCTTTCTCCATGGGTGACATTATGACATGACCAGAGAAGGCTGCATCCAACCCAGCCCTGATGGTGTGGAACTGTCCTCCCGGTCTGCATCGCCTTTCCCATCTTACTCAGAACAGCTGTGCTCACCTGCAGGAGCCTGTGGACATTGGCCTTCCTTCACAGAAGGAGCCAGTAGGGCTGTTAGACTCACCTGCGATTTCAGCTACTCCCTCTGACAGCCTTCACTCCCAGCTGTGCCTCCCTGCCCCAGCTTCACATGCTATCGGGAGGTGTTAGAGCACATAGGAGGTCAAAGGCTAAATGAAAGGGGGACTCCAGCTATATAGCAAAGAAGAAGTTGTCACCCATGCTGGGGTAAGACTTTTCGTGATGCAGCCATTTGGAGTTACCCATGCTTGTACAAGTAACCTTTCATCCACGCTCCTATAAGTAATCACAGTATGAGGCTGGAGAGATGGCTCAGTGGTAAAGTGTGCTTCCTGCGTAAGAATGCCTGAGGGGCCTGAGATTGCCTGAGTTCGAATCTTCAGAATCTCCATGTAAGCAACTGGGTGTAGCTATGCATGTCTGGAACCCCAGTCCTATGAGGAATGGATCCCAGAGATTTACTGGGACTCTCTAATCAGCAAGCTCCATCCAAAATCAGTAAGAGCAAGGGAAAGAGGCAAGCAAGTGATTGAGAGGACACATGACATTCTCTTCCAGCCGCAGCAGGTGAGCCCATGGGACACTGCATCAACACCTACACATGCATCTAGAGAGAGAGAAAGAGAGAGAGAGAGAACACAGGTACAGAGCACACACTACTGATAATTATTATTAATCATAATAAAATCATTGGTCACCAAGCTAGCCTTGAATGGAGTCACTACCCTGGTGTGACACTCTTGCTCTGGGGAGGACGGACATTTGCTCACATCTCCCCATGCTAAGTGGATTCTGCACCCAATCACTAGCTCCCCGGGACAGGCCTTGGCGTCACCATTACACATTAATACTATGTCTGAAGGGCTTCACATACTCCAACTAAAAGCAAAACAATGAAGTGACCCCTACATCTGGGGACCTCCCCGGCCCTAGTGGAGCTCAATGCTTGCCTGCTGCTGAGAAGTCAGGCCACCCTGAGCTGACTTACATGGAGACACCCTATTCCCACGGGATCGTCACATGTGCTTGAAACCCTTAAACAACCCCTCACCATATGTGTCGATTTAAATGGAAACCAAACGGGGAAGGATCCTGACGACAGTCTGTCACCGGCTGGAGCACTGCTTCCTCTGGCTCACTTGTGTCTTCATCACCAAGTTGATGCTTTTGAAATACCCCACCTGGGATGGCACTCTCTCTTCCCCCCGACGTTCCATGTGACGGTCCCCGGCCCCGGCGTTCACAGTCACTTTAACACACCACAGGGTCCCAGTGCTTTACCTATGATAATTGTTGCTACAAATACACCAGCACATGGCTGACCTGGCACCAGTCACTGACTCTGCTCGGGGCCCAGGGGGCAATCAGAGAAATGGGATCTTTCTAAATAGGGTCCCTAGAAGGCAATGTGGCCAGTTCTGTCCTGAGGGTCAATGGGGAGTGTCTGGCTTGGGATCCAATTGGGGGAAAAGAAGTTTCCAGAACAGTTTAGTTGAGGTTGACCTGCTATAGGAAGGCATGGGCTATGTTCTCTTACTTGCTGAGTGTGCTAGAATGGTTTAAGGACCCCCCCTTGGGGGGAGGCTATGTGGTGAGAGACAGCACGAGGTCTCTTCCACTGAAGTGTTACAGCAGAGTTAAGCAAAATCCAGATACATTCAAACATCAGACACCTTCTCCAAAAGTCCCAAAAGCAATCAGGAGACTTCAAATTGACATAAACTATTGTAGATTATTGCAGGTACCTTCTCATTGCTGGGGCAAAGCACCCAGCCAGAAGCAGCTGATGGAAGGGAAGTATTTATTTTGGCTTACAGTCTCAAGGGGAAGTTCCATGATGACAGGGAAAGATGGCAGAACAGAGGCTGGACATCACCTCTGCCACAGCAGGTGGACAACGGCAGCAGGAGAGGGAGCTAAACTAACACTGGCAAGTTAGGAGCTAATAAACCTCGAGGTCCACCCCCAGCAACACACCTCCTCCAGCAAGGCTCCCCCTCCCAAACTAATCACCCATTAAGTCATTTTTTAAATATTTATTAGAGTTGTGAGTGTGCAGAAGGACCTGAGTTCAATTCCCCAATGCTCATGTAAAGCCAGATGCACTAGAGGGTGCATGTGTCTGGAGTTCGTTTGCCGTGGCTAGAGGCTCTGGTGCACTCATTCTCTCTCTGCCTGCCTCTCTCTCTCTCTCTCTCTCTGTCTCTCTCTCTCAAATAAATTAATTAAATATTTTTAAATAGTTTTTCATTCAACCAAAACAAAGGTTTTGGACACCCTGAAAGCCCTGGAACTAGTGAGAGACATACTAAGCTGTCCTTGAACACATACCACAACCTAGCTGCAAACACATCCTCAAATTTTACCCCCTTCAAGGAGACAGTTTTGTTGGTGCCAAACCAAGGCTGTCACTGCTTTTGAGAAAGTAACTCTCCTGTCACAAACCTTCTGAAGCAATAAGTGGCCATTCTATGTCAGTTATAAACCCTAACAACGCACAGGAATCCTGGAACCCAGCTTCATTGAGGTATGATTGACAAACATATATATTTAAATTATACAATGTAATCACTTGATATGCATGTGTAATCAGCCATTGGTATCTGTAGGGATTCATGCCAGGAACTCCGAGGATATAAAATCTGCCCATGATCAAGTCCCTTATGCAAAGTGTCATTGTATTTACATGTAACCTACACACATCCACCTGAATCCTTCAAGTCCTTCTACAACACCTGGCCATGCCTAATACAATGAAAATGCTTGGACCATTTAGGGAGGGACAAGAAAAGCCATCCCCACACATCCAGTAGAGATGCAAATTCGTCTTTCCATCCACAGTCAGTTGCATCCGAATATGTGGAAACCTCAGATACAGAGGGCGTAGTGATTACCATAGCCAAACTAATTAACATATACATGACCTTATGTAGTACAGCTATCTGAGTGTGTGTACATGTGTGTGAGCAAGGGTGGGAAGAGCTGGAGAGGGAGAGCTACAAAGAAAAGAGAGACAGACACAGAGAGAGGGAGACCTCGTCTTTTTATAAAGTGAAAAATGTCAGGCATAAATTTTATTGCAATTTCCTTCTTTAAGCCATTGGCTTTTTAAACTTTTGATTGACATTTGCATACATGTACGTGATGGGTTCTGGTCACAATCCTCTTCCATTACCTTCTGTTGTCCTCCTCCTCATGTCTCTCTTCCACTGACCCCTTCTTCTCACCAACAAGCCCCTCTTCTGTGTTGATGTCTTTTTTGCCCTCCTTCATCATTCATGTCTAAATGTTGATGGGCCCATACTGTGCAATTCTTATGCAGGTGACAACAGCTGCTGTGAGGTCGTGAATGCAACAGCCACTTCCTGTCAGCTATCACAAATGCAACAGCCACTTCCTGTCCAATGTCATGAATGCGACACCACTTCCTGTCAGCTGTCATAAATGCAATAACCACTTCCTGTCCAGTGTCATGAATGCAACAACCACTTCCTGTCCAGTGTCATGGATGCAACAGCCACTTCCTGTCAGCTGTCATGAATGTAATAACCACTTCCTGTCAGGAACACAGCATCTCACAGCACTCCTCCCCATCCTCTGGCTCTTACACTCTTCCCAGCCTGTCTTCTGCAGTGTTTCCTGAGCCTTGAAGGGATGAAGTGTACACCTCATTTAGCTCTCAGCACTCATCAGTCACTCCTCCTCAGCACTTTGAGATCTGGATCTCCCAGTAGTCACTGCCATCTGCAATAAAGAAGCTTCTCCAACCAAAGGTGAAGCAGCACTAATCTATGAGCATAAACATAAATATTTAGAGGGCAATGTGATGCGTACAACATATCCATTTAGTAGCCTTCCCCCTGGGGCCTATGACCTTCCAAGCCATAGGTTATTTCTTTATTTATGTACCAGGTATAAACTTTCTCACATGAAGCAGGCCTCAAATCCAGTCAGAAAGCAAAGCAGTTGGTTATCCCATAAGAGTCATACCACTATAGCAACAGAAGGCACATCTTGCCTGACGGGTCTGTTGTGAAGCACGCAGGCTGGATCACTGCTGGTTAAGACCGGAGATGACTCCCCCCCACCCAGCAGCTCACACAGCAGCTCACACAGCGCTTTCCAGCATGGTGACAGCTAGCCAGCAGGAAAGAGGCTTCCAGCTCAGGTCCAGCTTGATTTCTCAGTGTCCTACAAACAAAGCCTATGGTGTCTTCTGCTGTCTCAGTCTTTCTGACCTTCTGACTGTCAACAGACACAAAAGTCATTTGTTTCCATATCTTGGCTAATGTGCCTGTTGCTGCCATGCGCCTGGGGTGTGGATCTCCAAGGGGCGGCCGCTTCACTGCCTTTGGGTGCATTTTGCCTCCTCTGGGCTTGATGTGAGCATCGCCATCCTGGAGCAGAGCAGCGGAGGTGACCTACACGAGTCCATGACCCACAGTCATGGAAATGAAATAAACAGAAACATACAGCAGAAAGCTGCATCAAATGGGGGTGTTATCATTCCCTCTTGGAGAAAGAAAGGAGGGCACAGGAACCCCACCAGACCCTCTCCTACTCAGTTATCCAATCACCACTCCCTTCTGCCACAGCGTATGGAATCTTAGGAATGCTAACTAATGATTAAAACTGACTGAGGTGGGACTTTTCAGTGGTCCATCTGTCTCCTGTAAGCACCAGTGCTCTGTAAGTATCCATGCTCCTATAAGTAGCTGATGGTATATAGAAAACTAATTTTTAACATTTATTTATTCATTCATTCATTTACTTGACACAGAAAGAGAGTATGTGCACACCAGGGCCTCTCCACAATGCAAATGAACTCCAGATGCATGCACCACTTTGTGCATCTGGCTTTATTTACATGGGTACTGGAGAATCAAACCCAGACCATCATCAGGCTTTGCAAGCAAGTGCCTTAAACCACTGAACTATCTCTCCAGCAATATAGAAAACTGATTTTTTATGTTTGTTTCCTGTCGTGCAACTTTACTGAATTTATTTATTAATTCTAATAATTTTGGTGACATTTTTATTTTTCCATATATAACATGTCATCAGGAAATCAACGATTTACCTCTCCTTTTCCCATTTGGATGCCTTTGGTGTCATTTGTTGTACAATTGTTCTGCCTTGGACTTCCGGTACTGTGTGTAACAGAAATGGCCAGAGCAGTCATTCTTTTCTTGTTTCTTGTCTTAGAGGAAAGCCTTCCACTGCTCATAATTCAATATAATCTGAGCTCTGCGTATGCCTTTATCGTGCTGAGTGACATCCCTTCTGTGCCTAGTTTTTGAGAATTTTCTTGTGCAGTGATGCTGGATTTTATCAAATACTTTTTCTGCATCTATTGAGTAACATATGGTTTTTAGCTTTCATTCAGTTAATGTGGTATATCACATTTGCCGATTTGTATATATCAAACCATACTTACATCATATGTTTGAATGTGTTGTTGAATTCGGTTTGCTGATATTTTGTGGAGGATTTTGACATCTGTGGTCATCAAGGATATTGGCCAGTAGGTTTGTTTGTTTGTTTGGGTTTTTTTCCTTTTTATAGTGTCCTTATCTGGCTTTGATATCAGGATAATGCTAGCCTTATAAAATGAGTCTGAATGTTCCTTCCTCTGAGTAGAATTCATGAGTGGAATCATTGGGTCCTGGGTTTGATCTTTTTAACTTCTGATTCAATTTCTTCCTTTGTTATTGCTCTATTCATATGTTCTCTTTCTTCCTGTCAGTCTTGTTATGCTGTGTGTCTTAGGAATTTATTCTGGATTTTTCATTTCTTTCATATGATGGTTCATGGGACTCTCTTGTGTTCTGTTACATTGCTGACATCTTCTTTTTCATTTATGATTTTGAGTCCTTTTTTTCTCAGTCTAGCAAATGGCTGTCAATTTTCTTTAGCTTTTCAAAAAACTAGCTCTTCATTTCAATGGTTTTTTCTATATTTTTTCATTTGAATTGTATTTTTATTATCATTAAGTAGAAACTAGGTATGCACAAATCATGTGTTGGTGCCTCCGTTTCCCCTCTCCCTGCCCCCATTCCACTGGGGGCCCTCCTCAGCGGGATTGCTGGAATGTTCCATGGGATTGAGGGCTATGTGTTGTGTGACCAGCAGTCAGTCATTGGGGGGGAGGAAATGCCTCTGGATATTCCCCCCATCATGGCTCTAACACTATTTCCACCCCCTCTTCCACAAAGGTCCCTAAGCCATGGTGGGTGAGTTTTAAATATTCTTTAGTGTTGATCGCTTAGCAGCTTCTAGATTTCTGTGTTGAAACATTTTGTGTATCCTCTGTGTCTGTCTTCTTCACACTGGCTCAGGTTGTCAGGCTCCCTGTGGGAACAGCACTCTTGCTCATCTCTTTGCCGTTTCACCTGGGCCCTAGCTGATGTGTTAAGGGTGGTTCATCTCCTGCCAGGGAGTCAGCTATCATTAATGGTCTTGGTAGAATTACGTTGTCCACAGTTCTCACTGCATCTGAAAGATTAAAAACAGATTCTCCAGCGGAAAGTGAGATCAGCATAGGTCAAATGGGATAAGCATTGTCCATTTGACAAGATTGTAATGGGTGTAGCCTCTTTAAGCCCATGGTTAGTGGAAGCTTCCCCTTGGAGTCCAGATTCCTGGTCTTCATAGGGGTTTGGCTTGGATCCCAGTTCCACCTATGGATTCCTTGCCACTGAGCACATCTCTCAGCCAATCAGAGAACCCTCTATCATCCACCCAGGTTGAATGCCACTATTGCACAGGTGTGTACATCTTGTCATGCTGGTTGCTGTGGTATAGCAGTGCCCCCCCCTTTCTTGCAATATTGGTGGCGTATTTCCCCTGGCAGCCCATGTAGCACTTTCCAGCACTATACAGGCTAATCATCTGGAAATTGGCTTCCTCCCAGATTCCACTCAGGTCTCTTGATGTGTGTCAGCAGCTTGTGGTGTCTTCAGCAATATGGTCTTATCTTTTACCTCAGGTGGGTAATCAAGTGCTTTGAAAGAAGCTTGTCTTGTTTTGAGGAACTTGTAGGTCTCTCTGATCAATAGCTCAGTGTGGGTAGTAACTTATTTCTGGTGCTGGGGGTTACAAGCCAGAACCAAATGTTTTAGGGTTCTGCTTCATCCCACCCTCTTCAGGGTCTATTGTTTTGTTTTGTCTTGGCCACTATTTTATTTATTTGTACTCCAATCTGTCCTCTTACTCTGGGCATTAGTTTTTCTTTTTCTGGGTCCTTGAGGTATGATGTTAGGTTATTTATTTGAGATCTTTCTTCTTACATAGTGTATGCATTTGTCTATATTAAACTGCTTCTCCATGTCCCATAAGTTTTTATATATTTTCATGTTTATTTTATTGTATTACTTGCAAAAGGAGAGAGACAGAAAATGAATGTGCCAGGGCCTCTTGCCACTGCAAACAAACTCCAGATGCATGTACCATTTTGTGCATCTGGTTTTACATGGGTACTGGGGAATGGAACCCAGGTTCACAGGCATTATAGGCAATTGCCTTAACTGCTGAGCCATCTCTCCAGCCCTGTTTTCATGTCTTTTTCTCAAGTATTTTATTCTCATGTTTATTCTCTTATGCCTTGGTTATAGCTATGATCTGCATGTCTGTGACCCGTGACGGTGATGGTACTAGGAGGTGAGGCCTTTGAGAGATGATTAGCTCCTGAGAGCAACTAGGTTGGATGCCCTCATGAAACATGTAAAGCTACAGTGTGAAGACACCAGGCGCTCACTGGCAACATCAGTGCCTTATCGTTAACTTCTCAGCTCCAGGACCATGAGAAGTATCATTTGTAAGAACCCAGTTTATGCTATTCTGCCATGAAAGCCTGAATGGACTTAAGGCAATTGTTCAAGAATCTGTTGTTTCATTGCCAAATACTGGTGATTGTCTTTCAGTTCACTACTGATTCGTGAGGCTGGAAAGATACTTGATATGGTTTCAGTCTTAAATATATCAGGATTTATTCTGTGGCATAAACATCCTGGAGAATATTCCATGTTTCTTGAGAAGAATGTATGTTCAGTTGCAACCGGACGGAATGGTCCGTATCTGTCTGTGAGATCCATGTGCTCTAAGTGTGGCATCAGTCAGTTGTTGGTATAGATTTTCTGTCTGGATGATCTGCCAGTTGTTGAGCATGGATACTGAAGTCCATGGCTATTACTGTATTGTTGTCTATGCCTCCCTTCAGATCCGTTAACATCTGCCATTATATATTTAGATGCTCCATTAGTTCAATATATGCATATGCAATTGTTCATCTCCTTGATGAATTGATCCCTTTATTATTACATAATGATTTCCTGGGTCTCTGGAGAATGTTTCAATGCAAAGTCTATTTAGATCAACATAAGTACAGCCACCTTTTCTTCTGCTCTCTTCTTTACCTTTTTCTATTTATTTTGGATGAGTATTTGTGCATATGGTATGCATGTTCGTGGTATGTGGGTACATGTGTGTGCATGTGCATATGGAGACCAGAGGTCAACACTGAGTGTCTTCCTCCACTGATCTCTGAACCTGGAGTCCCTGAATCAGGCAGTCTAGATAGCCAGCTTGCCCTAAGCATCTGCCTACCTTTACCTCCTAGCTTCTGGTATTAGGGCTGAACAGCATCACACCTGGATTTCCATGTTGCTGGGGGTCTGAATATAGACCCTCATACTTAGGTGACAAACTCTTTGCCAACTATGCCATCACCACAGCCTCCTCTTATGGGTTTTTTTTTAATCCAAGGTCTCACTGTGAAGAGATCTCCACTCAGCTCCTGCATCTGCCTCCCATGTACGGAGAGGATAGGTACCTCGTTCCATCCTTTAGCTCTCAGACTATGTGTGAAAAGACACACCTTTAAAGGGAATCCCTTAGAGACAGCACAAAATTAAGTATTATGTTGTTGTGACTTGATTTCATCTTTAATATTAACTTAACCATGTGACACATTTGGAATTCAGTGCATGGACATCTAAAGCAGTGATTAACAGATAAGGCTCACTTCCCCTTGCTCACTGTGCCCAAAGGGTTCACAGGTCGAGTCCGCTGTCTATGCTCTCTCTTTTGTATTTTTCATTTTATTCATTGCTTTCTTTAGCTCTGGAATTCCTCTTTTGTTGTTTTTGTTTATTCATCTCACTATGTAGCCCATGCTAGCCTTGAATTTACTGTGTAACAGCTGGAGCTAACCTTGAACTCATGACCCTCCTATCTAAAGTGCCTGAGTACTGGAATGACGGGCATGTGCCACCACACTTAGGTAGAAAGTTCTACTTAATTAAGATTAAGTAGGATCTCAATCTCTACTGAAATTATTTTGTTCATGTATTATTTTCCTGATAACGTGATCTGTCGCCCCTTAGAGTTAGCTGAGCTTCCTTAAAATAATTATTTTTTTAGTTATTTGTAAAGCAGTTTACATAGTTCTCCATTCCTTTGAACAGGTTACTGGAAAATAATTTTGTTTCTTTGAAGATACTGTTTCCTTCCTTTTTCAATTGTTGAAGCCTTGCCTCTCTGCCTGCATTTGAAGCAGGAGGCCTCTCCTCCAGGTTTCACTGGCCAGCTTCAGGAGAGAAACACCTTTACCAATCAGTCTGGCTAGAGATTCTGAGACCTTCTCAGCCTCTCTATAGAAATGCCTGCTCTGCCTCTCTTGGGGGGGGGGCGGACTGGTACAAGCACATGCTTAATGAGAAGCCCTTTTTGACTTTGTTTTCCTACCGTATTCTGGAAATGCCCATCTTATGTCCCTCCTCCCAATCCTGCAGAATTAGGAGCATATGTGCTTATTAACCACATTAACACAAAGGATCACAGGGACCCCAAGGAGACAGCCATGGAGCAGAGAGATGAGGCGCATGAGGCACTGAAGTATCAGAGTCCAGACAACTCATAGGAAGACATCCCGTGGGGCCCATGGCATTGTGAAGATTGTGACAGTTTCTTGAGTTCTGAGCCCCTGCCCGCGAGTTCTCACCTCTCTTCCCTGCCACTGGTATCTCCAGCCAGGCCGTTTTTAAACATTAAAGAGTATCAATTAAAAACAAAAACTATAAAAACAATCCTTTTGCATCTTTGACTTTCAGTGCCCAGGCCCCTCTCCAACGGCAAACGCTGTCACTGGATTGTTGTGGCCTTTCAGAGCAAGGTATAATCAAACATATCCCTGAATATACAGCTTTGTGGGGGAGTTGGAGGGGGTGTGGTTGATTCATTGGGTTTTCTTGTGTAGTTTGTGTGTGTGGTACATGCACATGTGTGGCGGATGTGTGTGTGTGGATGCATAAACCTGCATGTGGTAAACGCACTTGTGTGTGGTGCATGCAGGTGTGTGGTGCACGCATTGTATGATGCTTGCATGTGTGTAGATACATGCATGTTTGTGTAGATGCATATGTGTGGTACATGCACATGTGAGGGCATGCATGTGTGTGTGGTGCATGTATGTGTGCTGCATGTGTGTGTGCACTGCATGCACGTGTGGGGGCGCGTGTGTGCGTTGTGTATGCATTGTGCGGTGCATGCGTGTGTGTGCAGTGCATGAGTGTGTGGTGCATGTGTGCTTGTGTGTGGTACACACATGTGGGAGGGTCAGAGGAGAATGTCTAGTATCTGCCTCTATCACTGTTCCACTTCTCTCTTTGAGACAGTCTCTCACTGAACCTAGGGCTACCATTTTTGGTCACAGTAACTGACCAGTGAGCACCAGTAGTTCTACTATCTCTGCTCACTACAGAACTGGGATTGCAAGTGCGTGGCCATGCTCAGTATTTTTTATTATTTAAAAAAAAATGGGTGCTGGGGATCAGACTTGGGCTATTTCAGGCCCTCATGCTTGTGTGGTAAGCACTCTTACCTGCTGAGTCATTTACCAAGCTCTTTGTTTTGTTTTGTTTTGTTTGCGTGACAGGATCTCACTCTACAGCCCAGCATATCAGTTACTTCATCATTGCTGGGGACAAAATATCCAACCAGAAGCAGTTAAGAAAGGAACGGGTTAATCTTGGCTGGCAGCTTTGAGGGAAAGCCCACCATAGTGGGGAAAGCATGGCAGGAGCAGATAGCTAGTGTCACATCTTCACAGCATCCAAGAGGAAGTAGCGAGAGCAAGAACAGCAAGTTGGACTTGACTATAAATCCCCAAGTGACATGCTTCTTCCAGCAAGGCTCTACCCTCTAAAGGTTCCTCAACCTTCCCAAATAGGGGATTAAGCTTTCAAACACATGAGTCTATGGGGAACATTTTACATCAAAACCACCATCCACAGACCAGCCTTGAACTCACAATATAGCCCAGACTGACTTCAAACTTGTAGCAACCCTCCTGCTTCAGCTTCCCAGGTGCTGGGGTTATGACAGGGGCCACCACCCCAGTTTAGACCTTGATTCTCCCAGACATGCTGCCCTGCACTTGCTGCTTTCACTTGGAAGTAAGTATATGGAGACATTGTTCCACTGTGACACACATTCTGTCTCCTTCTTTCTGACCACCAGGAATCTTCTCTTGTACAAACGTAACATAATTTATTAGCCACTCTCCATTTGTTGGACATTTAGGTTATTTCAATTTTTGGCTACTACAAAATTTATCTATAATGCATACATATGTACTTCAACAGCAAACATTCTCTCCTTTCTTACTGTGTTCATAGCCCTTATCAACCTCACCTCAGGGTAGCTGCACCATTTATCATTCAGAAGGGGACACTAACAGCTACACCAGGACCTAAGGTAACTGAGCTACATGGTCTCTTTGCCGGACTCATATTCCTTCTGTGCTGATCATCGCCCTCCCTCACCAAAAGGAGGAAAGAACTACATGCTTTGTTCACAGTTCTTCCTCTAGCCCCCTGACCAATACCTGGAAAGCAGAAGCTCATTGAATATTTGCTAAATGAATTTCACAGGTGCAGTGGCACCTGTCTTTAACCCCAGCAGTTGGGAGACTAAAGTAGAGGGGTCACAATGAGTTCCAGACGAGCCTGGACTAGAATGAGACTCTGCGTAGAAAAAAACGCATGACAAGTATCATCATGTATGTGAGGACATCTTTAGGACCAGTTACTAGAAGCTGAATGGCTACACCAGACGATGCATGTATCGTTAACATAATCCAGCTGACCCGACTCTACTCTGTGGAGCGTGCAAACGAATGTTCCCACCACCGATGGAAATAAGACTCCGGATCCCTTGAGCTGCACAGTCTTCGTGTGTATATGTATGCACAGATATGCATGAGCATGCATACCTGCATCTTCGATGTGCTCCACACACTGGCACACGCAGAGACCTGCGGCCCAGCACTGCCATAACCAAGCACTGACACCTGCCACTTCCATTCATTGGATGGCTTACCCACACTCAGGAAAGTGATGGGGGATCCTCCCTTCTTGTCTGGTGCTCTTTGCAGACAGGACCAACATTTGCAAATTACCTTCCAGGTCCCCAGCTATCAAACAGCATGGTGGTACCTAGCTCAGGTCGGTTGCAAAATATGTTTGCTTAATTAATCAATCAAGCCAAATCAGACATTAGTTTTAGCATCTCAATATGTTTATCTATACAGCACTAAGCAACTCATTCATTGATTTTTTTTCTCTTCTTTTTAAGATTTTTCTACTGAGATGAGACTATGTTTGGGAATTATGTAGACAGTCTCAGAGGTCAAAACTCTGCTAAGAATGAACTATTTATCCCCAGAATGTCCTCAAGAGCACATTGTTGCTGAAGCCACTGCTGTTACCCCAGAAGCCAAGGCCTTAATGTGCCAGAATGGTGAAGTGTAAAATAATCCAGCTTAGGATGGGATAAGTAAAGTAAACAAATAAATGATCCACAAATACAGTTCCACAAAAATAAAAAGCCACACTCAGAGAACTCACATCAGCACAATTTTGCCCATAGTGGACATCCACACTTATGCTGATCATAGGGACAAAGCCTTGTGTCATCACACAAGATTCTTAATTGTGCTTCTCCCCGTGGGATTCTTCCCCAGCATCCCTGGCATGTGGCAGCTCTGTAAGAAAACCCTACACGGGGTAAAATGTAAGAAAGTGAAAAGCTGGTAATCAAATCTCCATGCAGCTGAATTAACAGGCTTCTTCATGAACACCCAGTGGATGGCAGGGATGTCGAGGAAACACCACCCCTCAGCTGTGCAACTCTGCTGGGTTCTGGAAATGTCTCCGTGGAATCACCTAAAAGCCATAAATGATCTGTCTTACATTCATTTACAGATCACAAGATGCTGGGATTTTTGTGCTGATTATTTTATTTTGTAGCTATAAATACTAGACTTGGTATTTCTGGACATTAATCTGATGATAATTGTGGTGGATTTGGAGTAAGACTAGAGGGATGGCCATCCTGAGACCTGTGCCCAGGCCATAACCTGCCACTACTCTTCTTTCCTGACAGCAGCAAAACACAAACAGACCCCTGACCTCAGGAAGGTGCGATGCACAAGCAGGGAGTCCTAGCAGGTTTAATCCAAGTGGAAATTTCTGGTTAACTTCCAGAAGCGGAAAAAAATAAATAAATAATATTTCCCCAAAGCCTTCTTGCCTCGCTTTCTCAAGACTTGCCTTTGATCTTTAAAAAGTGCCTGTGGCTTGCATCGGGGCTTCACTCACACATCCGTCTGGAAGGCATTGGTCTGGCTGCGGCCCAGAGCTCAGAGGCTGCCAGCGGGACACTTGCAGGCTGAGCCCCGGCATGGGGGGAGACGCGTGATCCTGACCATAAGTGCTGCCTTCACAGGCTGTCGGGAGTGTGAGCCCAGGACAGCAGAGCTGGCTGGAATCCCAGCAATGGCCACTTCCTTCAGAGGATGGCTGCATTTGCTTCAGAACCTGCCTCTTCCCAACATTGTGGACACCCGCTCAGACACACACAGTACAACACGTGCCAACACACGTCCTCACGATGTCCTCCGTAATGGTCAGCTTGACCCTTGAAGTGACACAAGACTCCCCAAAGGCGTACGCTGAAGATTAGGTAATACTGGCTCTCGTGGGCTCTGACCAAGTAACCAGGACTTTGAAGACCAATCTGGGGGGGGGTGTTGTGACCCTACAGGGACATTTATGCCTTCATCAAGCCTGGATCCCCTCCAGGAGACACGCCTCCAGGATCTGAACAGTACACCACCAATCAGGAAGAGGCAGGGCCAGTTGTGATGGCACACACCTGCTATCCCAGCACCTGGAGGGTTACAGCAGCAGCATTCCAAATTCAAGGACAGCCTGGGCTACATTTTGGAAATCCACCTCAAAAAAAGGGGAAAAAAAAGAATGAGATTTCTCCATGCTTGCCCTACTCCTGCCTGTCTCTCCGGGTGTCTAGAGGAGCAACTGTTCAGTGGAGCTTCCAGTCCCCCAGCACCCACCCTCACCCACCTTGCCTGTGCCCACATATACCCATTACCATCTGGGGGAGCCAAGCTCCTGCAAGTGAGATCCCCATTCCTAGCACCCTCCCCCTATGCCCAGCCCACTCACCCAAGCACCACCTTCCCTGCTCATGATAGATAGGCATATCCACATCATCCTATTCCTTGCTTCAAAGCCTTGTGGAACCCCACACACACTCCAAAAGTGTCCCACACCTACATGGGCACACCATAAGTAAGTCCAACGCTAACCCAGTTCATGCACTTCCTATGACATCTACTGCTACCTTGTATAAGCCCCCACATTTTTGACAAGACAAAATATCTCTAGATGAAAAAAATTACAGCATAAAACAAGTAAAACACACACACACACACACACACACACAGCAACATATCAACACCAAGAATGCCCAACTCTATATTAGAGTCCTTCCATGACAGCCACTTTGAGGAAATTCCAAAGGATTAAAATTTTTTTTAATTACAATACATATAGATAATAAACTTAAAGAAGACACGAATAAATGCCTGAATTAAATCCAAGAGAGCACAACTGAAAGATCTCAATAGACACCTGATAGAATTCAAAAAGGACATGAACAAACATCTCAATGAACTCCAAGAGAACACAATCGGCTAAATGAAGTGAGAAAGTCGAACCAAGAATATGAAAACTAGAACTCAATAAAAACATAATAATATGGCTGGAGAGATTGCTCAGTAGTTAAAGGTGCTTGCTTGCAAAGCCTGCCTGCCCACTTTTGATTCCCCAATACCCACGTATCTGGCTAGATTTCGTGCATCTGGCACATGTGTCTAGAATTTGTTTGCAGTAGCAAGAGGTCCTGGTGCACCCTTACCTCACTCTCTCCCCCCTCTCTGCTTCCAAATAAATATTTGTAAAATAATAATAAAATTGGAAGCAGAGATAAGGTTAATATAAAGGATCGTAGCTTTGGGACTGACCATGTGTCATGGGAAAGACTTTTCCTGGGGAGACACAAATGTATATCTTCTCCCCAGAAAGGGCACAAGTGACAGACCAAAGGACAATTGCACCAAAACCAGTTTTGTGAACCAATGAGTTTATTGGGGTTACTTACAGAGCAGGGTAAGGGGTTGTTACAGGAGCAAAATGACTCAAATGCGGCTGCACCACAAGAAGTCTCATCCCATCCTGGATGGTGACCTCCCATAACTGCTTCCGCTGCAAGACAGCTGCATCACCAGAGAGCCCACCCCAACATGGGTGACCACTCATGGAAGCTGCACTCCGGAGCACACTGCACCGCTTGCAGGCAGCGCCATGGGAGGATCTCTCCCCAAGCAGTTTTGTTCTCCTTTGTATAGCCTTAGGGTGGGGTGTTGCAACCCTTTCCCAGACTGGTTGACTTCCTGAGACTCTGGAACTTCCTTCCTGCCCTGCCCTGCCCTCCCAGGAAGGGCTGTTTGTTTCTAGCTAACATAACTTCCTGAATCCCCCAAGCCTCCTTTCTCCCTTTCTTGCTTTAATTCAGAGGAGATCAGTTACACCCCCACCATGGAGAAGGAGAGTGAGTTGGGCACATTTGGAGGCAGGGTAAGGGATAGAGTGTGGGCAAGAAGCGGAGAGCCATGAGCAGAAGAAAACAGGAGCAGAGCCTTGCTGTGTGCCCAGCAAGCAGAGAGAGGAAGTGATGGATGACTTCCCAAGGGACACTACTGAGGCACTAGGATCCTCACAGCTAGTGTCCTCACCAGCAGCTGCCCACTCCTCTGATCTTCATGTGCATCTGGTGGACCCTCTGCTGACAATCCCCCCACCCCACCACTGATGCACAGGAACACACACACACACACACACACACACACACACATATACACACACATGGTCACCAAGAAGGTGAGGCCTGGCCTTCTGCAGGTCACAGCCAGCTCCCTGAAATAATTCCACAGAGTATCTTCTGAGACTACTACAAAGCCAATAAGGACCCCTGGAGATCTCCCTGGATCAAGCGGAGGAGCTTTGCACCAGCATGGGCATGAACTGAGAGGGCTCTGGCACCCCCAGGTGGAGCATGCACACCTCACTTTATAGGCACCTGAGGATGACACCTATGTCACTATCACTCTGGTCCAGGAGGCGGGATTTGAACAGACAACGGGAAGGCAGCCTGGCAGGTTCACAGAGAAAGGCAGAGAGATTGGAAGATGTCCCCAGAAGCCAATATTTCCCAGAGTCTACATAATGTACCAGAACTGGGGAAAGAGAAGGACAGAGATGTCCACGGCTCTGTGGCATTGCTCCTGTAATCAGTGGCTTCCTTACCTAGCCTTCACAAGGTCCTGGACTCAACCACAGTGCCACGAAAAAAGGAAGGGAGGAAGAGAAGGAAAATCATTTTAGGTTTCTTCCTGAAGAAAAACTCTGTCTGGCTGGATGTGGTGGTAGACACCTGTAATCCCAGCACTCGGGAGGCGAAGGCAGGATGATAGTGAGGTCTAGGCCATTTTGGATATGAAGCAAAACCCTATCTTGAAGAGAAAAAAAAAAAAACCTGGGCTGGGGAGAGGGCTCAGTGGATAAAGCACTTGCCACACAGCCTGAGTTTGGGCACTCAGAGCTCATGTAAAGCCTGGTGTCTATACTCCAGGTACACCTATGGTGAGAAGGGAGGTAGTGACAGGAGTGTCCGGCAGCTCACAGGCCAGCTAACCTGACAGACACAACAGTGAACAAAGAGATCCTGACTCCAAACAAGAGGGAAGGCAAGGACTGACACCCGAAACTACCCTCTGACCTGCACACGCACATGATGGCATGTACACACCCACACTTATACACAACACTTTCTATGCTGCTGTCCAATAGGAGGTGTGCCAAACACTGGCAAGGGGAAGCCGGCCCCCAGCAGCACACCTCCAACAAGGTTCCAATTCCAAAACTGCCATCAGCCGGGGATCGAGCATTCAGAACACATACGTTTGTGGGGGGCACTGGATCAAACCACCACACCCCCATAGAAATTTCTGGGTACTTATGACCACTATCTACCATTTCATATCATCTCCTAAGTGGTACCGAGCTGGCCACCTGATTATCATCGCAGGATGCAAAATCTTTCTCCTTTAAAAGAATGAAGACCAAATGGCTCTCTTCTTCCCTTGGTCATGGCTCAAACTCACAAACCCAAGCAGATGAAAACCCTCATTGGGTTCTGTGATTTGGCATAACAGCTCCCAGAACTCAGGGAGGTCCTTCGCTTACTCCTGTGGGTTTATGAGAAGAGACACAAGCACACGGCCAGATGAAAAGAACAGAACAAAGCCTGGAGAGGGCGGGGAGGGGGGAGTCCCACGGGGGCTTCTGTCCTCATGGAGGTGGGAGGGCTGCCATGCTGGCAGGTGGATATGTTCATCGACCTGGACATAACCCATAAATCTCATTTCATCATTGAACAGTTTTTAGAACTTAATTTCTGGTCCTCCTCATCTTCCCAGAGGCCATTTGGTGAGGCAGACAGTTCCAGGCTTCTAATTATGTGATCTTTCTAGTAACTGGCCCCATCCTGAAATTACCTAGAGACCCATCTTATCACCTCATTAGCATAAACTCAGATGTGAGTGACAGAGACGGATTATAGATACTCCTAACACTCGGGAAATTCAAAAGGCTTTAGGAGCTTTGTTCCAAGAATCAGGAGCTAAAACTGAATATATATTTTGGCTTTTGGGGGAAGGTGGGATGAGATAGGATCTCATTATGTGGTGTCTGGCCTTGAACGTGCTATATAGCCCAGGATAGACTCAAACTCATGAGCTTCTTGCCTCAGTCTCTCAAGTGCTGGAATCCCAGGAATGCATCAGCACACCTAGACTCAGCCATCACAGTGATCCTTCGTGGCTTTGTGATTAAAGATTTCAGGAGCATCTGAGAGCAATGTCCAGGGTGACCTGTGAGCAAATACAGTACTCACAGACCACAGAGCCCAGGATGAGGCAAAGTGGGCATCTGCATTGCAGAAAGGACACATGGTAAGACCCAAAGGCTGGGGTGCAGATCTCAGTCTCAAAGGCTGGGGTGAAGACCTCGCTCTCAAGGCTGTGGTGCAGATTTCATTCTCAAAGGCTGGGGTGAAGACCTCGCTCTCAAGTCTGGGGTGCAGACCTCACTCTCAAAGCTGGGGTGCAGATCTCAGTCTCAAAGGCTGGGGTGCAAGACCTCACTCTCAAGGCTGGGGTGCAGACCTCACTCTCAAAGCTGGGGTACAGACCTCACTCTCAAGGCTTGGGTACAGATCTCAGTCTCAAAGGCTGGGGTGTAAGACCTCACTCTGGAAGGCTGAGGTGCAAACCTCACTCTCAAGGCTGGGGTGCAGACCTCACTCTCAAAGCTGGGGTGCAGAGCTCAGTCTCAAAGGCTGGGGTGCAAGACCTCACTCTCAAGGGTGGGGTGCAGATTCTCACTGAGGCCAGTGATGTTTGTACTCTTGTTGGGCCCACGCCCTCCCAGCCAGTGCTCGGGTTCTAGGGCTCCAGTTTCGGTTCAGCACTCTGCACGGTGCGGTGTGAGGTAGTTGTGATTAGCAGAGAGCATCTTGCACTTAGATGGAGTGAGCTCACTACCACAACATAATGTATTACCTCGCAGATCCCACATGCAAAGAGCTGCCGAGATTGAACTGCAGATGCACTATTGATCTCCATCCCTGAGTTCCTGGCAACCAACCATTCCCCAATTTGATTTTATCCAGCAGAACAATCTCCATCTCTTCTTCGTAGTGATCAGTGCATAGTCTCAGTCCTTGGAAGTCGGAGGGAGTAGACTGATTTGCATAGAGGAATGATGGTTTCTGATCTCCAGGAGTGGGGAAGGACCTCTCTGGCTAACACGGTACTGTCATTCATGGCAGTACAGATCACCAGTCTGCGTGTATGCATGCTTCCTACACAATGAAGACGGAGCTATCCACCATAATGGATGAACACATGCTTCAGGCTGTGACTACAGCTATCCATGGGGAGCAGCGAGCAGCTCTCTGCATGGGGCTCCTCCAGGGCGCATATTCCCATACATTTTTCCATCTCATCATTCCCTTATAGGGACTGGGTGCACAGCATCTAAGCAGAACCAGTCCTCCAAAAATGAACATGGTAATTTCGCAGCAGAGTCCTCGCAAGGGCCATCCTGGAGGCTGTGATCCCCTGGGTGTCCTTTTCAGCCTCTGATTTACTGTCAATCCTAGAACAGATTACCTCCGCATACAAACAGCAAGATATTAAAATTGGACATTGCTCTGCCTTGATATTGGGCAACAGTCACAGATGACTCCTCTGGAAGAGCAACAAGCCATTCAACTTCAAGGCTATTAAAAGTAAAGTGTCGCACAAAGTAAAACTGGAAGGGCTGCGCATGCAGAAACTCTCAGGAGATCAGAAAATAAGAGAGGATTATAGAGAAAATGGCCCCGAAAAGAGGACTGAATGGCTTAGTGTGTTAACCTTGGGGACTTGCTGTGGTGAGCTCTCTCTTCTTCCATTCACCTGTTTACCAGGAGCTTGGAGCTGTCCCCGGGGTGAATCCCCACAAGTCTGAGAATAGCCAAATTTAGCACTTAAACATGCTTTAAAAATGGGGGGTCTGGAGAGATGGCTTAGCAGTTTAGGTGTTTGCTTGCATAGCAGAAGGACCTGAGTTTGATTCCCCAGGACCCATATAAAGCCAGATGTACAAGGTAGTGCATGTGTCTGGAGTTTGTTTGCAGGGGCTGGAGGCCCTGGTGTGCCCATTTTCTCTTTCTCTCTCTCTCTCTCTCTCTCTCTCTCTCTCTCTTTCTCTCTCTCTCTCTCATCGTCCTCTCTCTCTTTCTCTCTCTCATCTTCCTCTCTCTCTTTCTCTCTCTCTCTCATCTTCCTCTCTCTCTCTCACTCTCTCTCTCAAATAAATAAATGAATAAAATATTTTTTATAAGAAGGCCAACAGTCAGGTCGTAATAACTGTGACTTCAACTAGTTGTGAAAGTTCTAGAGAAAACACAACTGAGGACCATCACAAGACTGGATCATTCAGTATATCTAATTATTATTAATGATCAATAAGTTTGTAAAAAAGATAAAATGTGTGAAAAACAAAAGCATAAAAGAAAACACAACTGGATGGACTTATTGGGAAGCACTGACAATAAGGTGGGGAGGCCATTCCCACAGCCTGGATGGCCGGGAAAGCATTTCTAAATGAGGTGTGTAAAAAAGGCAAACAGAATAACTCCTGGAATTTGGAGTGGCTTTAACAATTTGATGGATCAATGCATCAACAATAAACCCTCTTGTCATTCTCGGGAAGGTATTTCTGGTTGTTCTGTTGCTCTCATATTTTAGGAAGTTAGGAGGCAACTCATAAGAAATAGAAGCGGTGGTTAACATTCAACTCTACAACATGAGACATATTTTAGATTTGCTTTGCCTAAGATGATTTTTTTAACCTACTTCTTCAACAAAACAAATGCCAAGCAGAGGTTAGAAACAAATGTTAGCATCAATGTAAACATCTACGTTGTGAAGACAAGCTCTTTCTTGGCCAAAATAAAAAAATCATTTCTTATCTTCAAAGGGTAGGAAAGGCCTTAACCCAACTGTTGGGTTGGGAATCCAGCCTTCCAACTTAATCCTGTGGGTTTCGAATCTCACTGAGTGGATGACAGACCATTGCTGGTGAGGACTTGGCTGCAAGCGCTGGAGGTGAGGTGAATGTAAACTGAGGTACTGGGCAGGGGGAGGGCTTCAGAGAGGCAGAATATGGAGGGAAACTGCAAACAGATTAGTGTTAGAACCGACTGGCTGCCTAGCCGTGAATATCACTTCTTTGCTTCCTGTAAAGGAATCACACGACCAATTCCAAGTGCTTTTGGTGCTGTGTGCAAGGTCTCCATCTAATGAGACATAGTTCCTAGCCAATGAGGTTTCATATTGCTCGGTGCCAGCCTGGCAACTTGTTCCCAATCAAAGTTTTTAACCTGTGAACTTGGTGAGTGAGAATGCTGGGTGGGCATCCAAATCCTGCATGACACTTTCAAATAAAAAGAAAAACGTGATGGTGATGGAGTTCAGAGGTGACATGCAGGTGCACACCTGTAATTCCAACAACTTGGGACCCTGAGCTACATAGCAAGACTCTAGCTCTCCTATATATACCCCTTCTGTATCTCTCTTAGGAAGAGCTCAGTTCTTTAGCCTGTCTCTGCTCTCGGTTTTTGTTAGAAGGACTGGGTCTCTCCATGTCTTTACTCTCAGGATCCTGAGAGCCCTGGATTGAGCAAGATGTTTTGAAATTTTGGTCAGGCATCAATGAGCCTCATTGGGGTAAGAATTTCGGAACAAAGGTATCTATGATGTGTAATTTTGATTATCAGCTTGATTGGATTAAGAAATGTCTGGGGGATTCATAAAACTGGTGGGTCTGCAACGATGTTTCCAAAGACAATTAGACCATGAGGGCCCTGACCTCATCTATGGACTGGGCGCGTGAAGGGACCATGCAGACATGGGAACTGAAATGACAAGAGAACAGGGCTTGTCTTTGACTTCCAGTGAAGGGAAAGGCCTCCTCAGCTGAGAGGAGTTGGGGACCAGGCACAGGGGCATGGGTCTGTGGGTGTTGTGAGAATAAATGCGCAGGACGATGGGAGTGAGGGGAAGTGTATGCGTGTGACTTTCAAAGTACCAGAAGCCAATAAGATGGCATTACTGGGGAGGAAGTGGGGCCTGGGTAGAGGTGTGTGCTCTCACCACAGACCCTTCTAGCATCTTCCTTTCTCTCTGTTTCCTTTCCACCACGATGTTCTACCTGAGCTGGTAGGACCAAGTAACCATGGACTGAGCCCTCCAAAAAGTGAGCCGAAATATATCCTTCCTCCCCTTTAAGTTCTTCTGACATTTTTGTCAAAGCAAAAGTACTGGTAGTAGTTAGCACCACCTCCAGCCTCGTGAATTTCAATGGTAAATACAGAAGTCATCCTCTCCCTCAAACCACAAGGAAAAGGATTTCCCCCCACTATTTGGAGGACTAAGAAAGAATCCTCCGGAGCAGAAGTCTATAGTCTTTCTCTTACTGGTCCAAATGGGCAGAGCAGAGCCTGAGCCCTCCAGCCCCTTCCCTGCAGCTCCACTACAGACCTTTCATTGCTTGCCTGGAGGAATCTGCAGTCCCGATCCCCACATTCCTCCAGCTCTTCCAAAGAGAAGGGTAAGGGCTGATGGCTTTGACAGCAGAAGCGTTCAATGATGGGTAGCATGGAACACTGGGAGCACCCACGACGGGCTCCATGGAGGGGCCGGTGCCGGCTGGGGAAATGACTCCGTTTCAGATCTTCCCACCAGGTCAGGGGAAGGCAACTGTGAGGCCCCATTGCTGCAGAAAGCCCATCTCGGCTTCTGCTCCTAGAACGACAGCACAGACAGAGCTCATCAGAGGCAGGAGGCTGCCGACAGGCATGACACAATCAAAGCTGCTCTCCATCAACATGGGAACTGAGATGACAAGAGAACAGGGCTTGTCTTTGACTTCCAGTGAAGGGAAAGGCCTCCTCAGCTGAGAGGAGTCGGGACCAGGCACAGGGGCATGGGTCTGTGGGTGTTGTGAGAATAAATGCACGGGACGATGGGAGTGAGGGGAAGTGTATGCGTGTGACTTTCAAAGTACCAGAAGCCAAGCTGTCCATTGATTTTCTGACAAGCTGCAAGGTCCTTTCAACTACCAGAGCCAGAAAGATGACCCGAGCAGCTGGATACTGTCAAGCAAGTTCAGGACGTGCCTGAGGAAGCCCTGAGCACTCGATCCAACTCAACTTTGGTGACTGATGACACTGTGGTGTCTGCTCTGGGCATCGTCAAGGCGAGCCTCCGGGCACAGTGGCCCCTGGGCCAAGCCCAGAGGCTGCTTGGCTCATTGGTTTTAAGCCAACATGTGTCAATTGAAAAGTTGCACCCCAGGGAACTAAGTATTTTTATATATTTTGTTAACCTCTTAAGAGTTGAGGCAAACACAGTATCTTTTTTTTTTTTTTTTTTTTTTTTTTTTTTTTTTTTTTTTTGCTTTTTCAAGGTAAGGTCTCACTATAGTCTAGGCTGACTTGGAACTCACTCTGTAGTCTGGCCTTGAACTCACCACAATCCTCCTACCTCTGCCTCCCAAGTGCTGGGATTAAAGGCATGTGCCACCACACCCAGCACAATTAATTTCTGAGAGACGATATTTTCCTTATGCCTTGTATTTATTACTTATGACACTGTGGCAAAAATACCTGAAAGAAACAACTTCAGAGAGGAAAGGTTTATTCGGGGCCACTACTTCAGAGAGAGTTCCATCTATCATGGCAGGAGCAGATGTGGTCTTGGTAGAGCACATCATGGACACTCCCCACGTCATGACAAACCAAAGAAAGAGGGACTGAAACCAGGGTCAGCCCCACCCAAGTGACCAACTTTCACGGCTAGGTCCCACCTCCTCAAAGCTCTAATTTCCTAATGCTTAAAACACGAGGCTGGGGGGGGGGCTGTTCAAGTAAAACCATAACGTGATTCTTTCAAAGAACCTGTGTCAGAAAAGTTATCTGGGACTCATCTGCTATTAGATGATCTGTTCATGAGATAATTCCTGACATAGAACAAATGTTGTTGTCTGGGGATGTAGCCCAGCGGTAGAGCGCCTGCCTATGTGGTTTGCCTAAGGCTCTGGGTTCAACGCGTCACAAAATAATAAGAACTTTAATAAGCTTCACGAGGACAATGCAATGCATGGTGTTGTGTAAACTAGCAGACAGTCCAATACCATCAGAGGACTGGGTGACAACCAGATTCCAGGCTCCAAGAAAGTGGTCCATTCAGCAGATGAAGAAGCATCCAGAAGACAGGTCAGTTCTGAAATCCACCCATACCTGCTGCTGTCAGTACAAGTCAAAGAACTCGTCTTGTTAAAACCACTTTACACAAATACAACCCAACATATTCAATCAGCTCTTTCCAATTGATACTGTCACCCAAATTAAATCAATACTTCTTTGGGAGGGTGGAAAAAGTATTTCACCTAATAATCAACTTATTTGAGGTTTGTGAGGCTGCTTGCTGTGTGACCAAAGGACTCTCCTCACTTCCTTCTATTTAACCCTGCATTACTCTGGTCTTTATATCAGTTGCATTCAGATAAAATATGAGCATCTAACTTAATTCTGCTTTGGATTCCCTATGACGTATCTATTTATGCCAAGTGCCCAGAAGGGACAGACCATGAGTCACAAGGAGAGTTAGAGAAAACACTCATCAAGCACTTTGAACATGCTAGACTCTGGGCTTGAGCCATCACAGGCACTGTCTGCTTGGGAACAACACAGATCGGTACCCCTGGTTATGGAGGATAAACTGGGGTGAGACATCATCTGGTCCCCGGGTTTGGTCCCGGCAGCCTCACTCTGGAGTGCTGCTCCCAGTCACTGACAGCTCTGCTTCTCAGCATGAGTAATTCCCAGGGGAAACTTCTGGACCATTTCTTCCCAGTGAGTCAGCAAATAATCTGAGGACCATTGACATTTGTGCTGGAATGGACCTAAGAGATGGCCCATCTCTGCATCAGGTCTAGATCACATATGTCTTCTGTTCTCTGAGTTGGTTTCCTTCTGTCTGGATGTCTGCTTCTCCCCTAGGAGTGTGGTACAGAGATGGTGTTCTTCTGACAGGAATACAAATAATGAGAGGCATATGTGAATGTACTGTGAGCACATGGGTAGAGAGTGCTTCTGGGAAAACCTGAAACCTGAACCTGATGTCCACCCGAGCCTGATGTCCACCCGAACCTGACATCCACCCGACACTGACGTTCACCTGACACTGATGTACACCTAAGTGTGACGTCCACCAGACACTGACGTCCACCCACGCCTGACATCCACCAGAGCCTGACGTCCACCTGAGACTGACATCTCTATTAACTACATGTTCCTGCAGAAGAGCAAATTCTCTACACCTCCAGTTTTGTTTTGTTTTCACCATATTACAGGGATGTATAATGACTAACTTTCCCCGTCAACTTGACGGGATTTAGAATAACCTAGGTGATTGATGAGGCACACCACTGGGTGTGTCTCTGAGGAAGTTCTCAAGGAGGATTAGTAGAAGTGGAAAGACCCGCATTGAATGTGGGCCACACCATCCCATGGGCTGAGGACCTGAATGGAACCAAAGGAGAAAAGGAGACAGCCAGCCGAGCATCCATGTGCGCGCTCGCTCTCTCTCTCTCTCTCTCTCTCTCTCTCTCTCTCTCTCTCTCTCTCTCTCTCTCTCTCTCTCTCTCTCTCTCTCCTTCCTGGACCACCATGATGTCAGTTGAACTGCTATCACGGCTTCCCCACCATGATGGACTGAACCCTGAACCCTCTGAAATCATGAGCTGAAATAAATAATAAATAAATAATCCTCCTTTGAGTTGTTCCTACAAGTGCTTTCTCACAGGGTATGGTAACTGATGCAATATGTAGCAAGGGATTGGGGAGAGGGCTACAAGACACAACTCATGCAAAGCGTTCACAAGTGCCTGGTACAGGCAAGGTACTCTGGCCTGAGCAGGAAGATGGCTCCGCAGCTTAAAGACCGCTAGTCCAGGTTTGACTCCCTAAGACCCAGGTAAATCCAGATGCACAAAGAGGCATATGTGTCTGCAGTTTGTTTACAACAGCAGGAAGCCCTGGCATGCACATATTTACTCTCTCTCTCTCACCATCTTTCTGTCTCCCTACTCACAAATAAATTAATTAATTAAAAATTTTTAAGTAAACCTTTTAAAAAAAACCAAAGTACTCAGTCCTTGATCATAAGAGGCAAGATCACCCTGCTCGAAGCCTGCCATGAGGCTCTGTTTATAGATTTTCCATCCTCGTTGCTCTGGAAGCTGCTCACAAGCCTTGGTTTTATCTCATTCACGGCAGGATCTTTAGCCCCCAACACAGTTCCCAAGCCACAGGTGGCTCTTGTGAACGTTTGCAGACTGAGTGAATGATGGTGTGTGTCACCCAAGAGTATGTCAAGGTGGCATACTTACTCCGGCTCATGGAATGGAGAAGGGAAGAGAAGATCCTGGGACCCAACCTGTGACTGAGCCCTCAAACCTTCTGAGCTCACATGGAACCTGTGACTGAGCCCACAAAACTGGGCAGTTACAATGCCAGAAGAACCCTCACCATTTGACTTCTAGTCCAATGTCTGAAATACCACAGTAGAGTGTTCAAGCTGTCATTTCCTTAAAAATATTTCATTCAGTAAGAGCCATGGTGGGGGAGAATATCCAGAGACATTGCCCCCCCCCAGAAACAACACACAAAGGGGGGAAACCTGGCTGCCTCCTTTGCTGTCCATAACCCCCTACCCCCTAGATTGATCCAGTATGCCCACTGAGGAGGATACCCAGTGGATTGGGGACTGGAGGAGGGAAATGGGGATACCAACAAGACGTTTGCTCATACAATGTATCTAATTTTGGATAATAAAGATTTTTTAAAAAAAATATTTCATTCAGCTAGACAAGGTGCTGCATGCCTGTGATCCCAGCAACAGGGAGTTTGAGGCCAGATGAACTACATAGTGAGATCCTGTCTCAAAATAACTACCAAACTATAGACACATTCAGAACTGACTTTTCCGGTGACCCATACCTTACATGTCAGAAACCCATCACTTGGTTAAATTTTTAAAATGCGAAAATATGGGTCTAAACATTTTTAGTGTCTTTCATCTTAAAGAAATGCATAGTAATAGTATGGTAATATAACAGCAATTGACAAAATAAAAACATGCAGTAATCATGTATCATGCCTGATATAAGCAACATTACATCATACAATACCTGGTCTTTTGCACAACTATTTCGTTACTTGGACACCCGCCCCAGTAATGAATATGCTATCAGGCAGAGGATTTTATTGTAATTTGCATGTTTCTTTTATAGTCATTCCTCAATAAATTTTTCTGATTTTCTTCATAAATAAGTTTCATTGTTCCTAATTAAAAATAACACACGTTCCCCTTTCCTGAAAGGATGTCATATGTAAGATGACCTTCCTGTGCAAAATAATAAATGACAAAGGAACCAACAATAAAAAAATGAGATTATCAGACAATAAGGTACTAAATACAGTTGGGCAGACTTAAGGCATTATGGGTTTTTATAAGTCCTCAAAAAGAATATTTTACCAAAAAAAGAGAGAGAATTTAGTCTTGCTGGAGCATGAGACAAGTCTCAGCTTTTGTACAATTTATGACCTATTTCTTCATTTTGTTGTTTTAAACATGCTTTTAAGACATACTGGATAAACTAGTAAAAATTGTATACAATTCCAGTGACATTTTAGATAAGTTTTATTGACTTAATGCTCTGATAATAAAATTATAACAATCAGTATTATTCTGATTTATTGCAGTTTTTACTTTCACTCCGTAACGGTTGGATGTAATGTTGCTGCCATCTCAAGGTCACTGGCTGAAAATGAGATGCTCCCTTCAGTCTGAGGCACTCATACAAGCCTGGAACTGGGGGCTTTATGGACGGAAGCACCACTAGGCGGTCACGTCACAGTAAATCTAAACTTTTATTTGCAATGAAACAATGGGTTTTATGTGCAATAGCCAATGAAAACTTCCTCTGACGATGCCGGCGTGGCATTGGGAGTCCAGGTCTGGGAGGAAAAGGCTTTGCCACCACAGGACAAGGGAAGAGGGTCCAATGCTTGAAGCCCAAGGTCCAGCTGGACCTCAGTAACCCATGGATAAGGCACAAGCCAGGTGTTGTGGCTCCTTAAAGAAAACAGAAATGACGCTTGAGTTGACTTTTCTTTCTCGAAGCTTCCTTGGTTCTTTCCTCTCCTTCCCCAATCTTTCCAAGTTGGTGACCTTCATGAACTTGGCACTCCGTCTGATGTAATGAAACTACCCCAACACCAGCAAATAGTTCCTAGAGAAGGAAACGGCATGACCCTAACTCCCTCCTGGGGATCCATGTTTTGCCTAACAGACTGTCAGAGATCAATTTTGGATAACACCAAAGATGTTACCAAGATGGAACTATACATCAACAAAGAAGATGGGGCGATATTATTTTTCAAATGTTAAAATGCATGAACCTTCTAACCAGCAAACCTTCTCTAGTAATCTCTTTTTCAGGCATATTCGCAGATGGACACAAAGATGCACGCACATGAACGTCATTACTGCAAAAGACTGCAGACCAACAAGACATCCATCAGCAGAAGACTCGTCAGTGTCAGGAGTCCATAAAAGGGAATGTTCTGCAAGCTTTGCTCTGTGTGTAGAGTGTGACACTGTTTCCTAGGTCCTATGACTACGTGGGAAAGAAGCTCTGTGCAGTGTGGATGCACCTGCATAGACTCTCTTTGGCAGCAACACAATATGCCATTAGCAATGGTTCCTTTCTAGGGGAACTGGTAACAAGAATAGGGGAAGACTTAATTTTCACTCTATGCCCATTTTTGTCTTGACTTCTGTAGTTATGAAGAAAAGACCCCCCAATCAAAAGGCTTAGAGAGAGGAGAAAGTGAGAAAGAGATACAGAAAGGGAGGGAGGGGAAGGGTACCAGCAGGGACTCTTGTTGCCCCTGGACTTCCTCTTCTGCAATCCTGCCTCCTCCATCCCCCTCTGACCTGCCACACATTCTGCTTCTAGCTGTCAATTCTCATTTCACTCTCTCTGCTTCCTGCCTCGAAGGATGCTCTGCAGACTTCGCCACGAGGAGGCATAGAGCCAGCCCTAAAGCTCCTGGTGCCAGGACGTGACCGTGCTTGCCAGGTACGTGCTGCATGCACCCTGGATGCACACGCAGTGTGAAGAAGCGAGCGGCATTGAGATTAACAGCCCCATCTGCCATCCGCCCTCTACTGGGTCTCGAGTTTTCGGCAGTCGTCTCTGTTTTGCGTCTTCTCTAAGATACCACAGTGATGAACAAGATCTCTGCCCATTGATCAACGTTGGCCGGCATGCAGGAGAAAACATTTGGGATGAGGTTTAGAAGTCTGGAGAAATGACGCGGATTTGGGAGAAGGCAATGGTACCCACAGTGTTACGGTTTGAATCTGAAATGTTTCCCACGGGCTCGTGTTCTGAATGCTTGATCTTCAGCTGTGGGTGCTATTTTGGGAGGTTCTAGAAACTTTAGGAGGTGGAGACTTAGCTGGAGGAAGTAGGTCACTGTGGGCAGGACCTGAGGAGATATATTATCCCTGGATGCCTCCTGTCTGCCTTGTCTCGGGCACACGCTCCTCCCGCCATGTTTCACTCATGGAAATACACGGGCCACGGATCATGGACTGAACTCTTAGAAACCATGAGCCAAAATAGATCTTTCCTGACTTGTTTCAGTCAGGTATTTTGGTCATGGTGACACAAAAGTAACTGATACATAAAGCCTCACCAATGAACCCAGTGTCACACAGAAGGGACTATTTGACATCACTTAATAACTCAAAATTCCATCCAGTAGCCATCAGCCACCAATATGACACACTGTACAAGAATGTGCATTGCTGCCCCCCAAATGCCCACTGACCAATGGGCTTTCTCTTGTTGCTGATTTGAAAAACTACAGTTCAAAACATCAGAAGTTATCTCTGCACCATCCCAGGGCATCTTACATACTTTGCCCACTTTGAAAACAACAACACTATGTTTCTTAGTTTAAAAGTTAAAAACAAACCAGTTTACCTTATGTTAAAGATAACGGTCTAGAGAGATGGCTCAGCAGATAAGGCGCTTGCCTATAAAGCCTAACAACCAGGGTTCAATTCCCCAGTACCCATGTAAAGCCAGATATACAAAATGACACATGCATCTAGAATTTGTTTACAGCAACTGGAGGCCCTGGAGCAACCATTCTCTCTGCCCGTCTCTCTTCACTCAATCTCTGTCTGCTTGCAAACAAATAAATAAATATTTTTTAAAAAGATATGCCTTAGAAGATTTCTGGCACATGGAGGTCCTTCGTTGTTTTTGCAAAGACCCATCAGGACAAGGGAGCGTGCCAACCCCTGCCACACCCCCACACAATTTCTGAAAAGGAGGACAGTGTAGAAACTGGGCCTGAGTAGCGCTTCTGAGTCCAGGTAGAGGTTCTGTTCTTGTGTGGTCCTGGGTCCAGGTAGAGGTTCCTTTCTTGTATTGTTCTGGGTCCGGGTAGAGGTTCCATTTATGTGTTGTTCTGGGTCCAGGTAGAGGTTCCTTTCTTGTATTGTTCTGGGTCCAGGTAGAGAATCCATTTATGTGTTGTTCTGGGTCCAGGTAGAGGTTCCATTTATGTGTTTTCTGGGTCCAGGTAGAGGTTCCTTTCTTGTGTTGTTCTGGGTGTAGGTAAAGGTTCTGTTCTTGTGTGGTCCTGGACACACCGCCTTGCTGCTCTGCCCGCTCTCAGAGCCCGCCAGCTCTCAAATTCTAGGGTGCCAATCTGAAGTAAGCAATGGGGGAAGGCCTGGGAAGCAAGCGTGAGGAGCGAGGAGAAGCTCCAGCCTGGAGCCCAGCCTGAGAGAAGAAACATGAACATGTTCACCTGCCTGCCTGCCTGCTTGCTTGCTTTCCTTCTCCCGTCCCCTCTTCCTTTTCCTTTCTTTCCTTTCTTTGTTTTTCTTTTCTTCCTTCTCTTTTGATCGTTCCTTTCTAATTCTTTATTTCCTTCTTTCTGTTCTTTTTTTCTGTTTTAAAAAATATATTTTTAGCCAGGCCTGGTGGCACAAGTCCTTAGTCCCAGCACTTGGAAGGCTGAGGTAAGAGGATCACAGTGAGTTCGAGGCCAGCCTGAGACTATAGAGTGAATTCCATGTCAGCCTGAGCTACAGCGAGACCCTACCTCGAAAAACCAAGTATAGATAGATAGATATATAGATAGATAGATAGACAGACAGACAGATAGATAGATATAGATATAGATTTGAGAGTGAGTGTGTGTATGGACCTCCAGCTACTGCAAACGAACTCCAGATTCATGTGTCACTTTGTGCATATGACTTTATTTGGGTACTGGGGAATCAAACCTTTAATCACTGAGCCATCTCCTCAGCCCCCTGTTTTCCTTTTTATTAGGAATTTTGCACAGATATGTACTGAGACTATTTACAAGGTATTTTTGCCCCCATGTCCCTCCTTCACTTTCTATGTAACTACCTGTTATCATATCCAGTGTTCATATCAACACTTTCAAAAATGCCCCCACCTCATTGTGTTATCCAAACTCAGTTCTGAGAAAGCATCCAGAAACCTGAGGACACAGGGTGGATCCAGGTGTGAGGAGAAGGGGCAAAGCTGGTATCTGGGTCATAACTTCGGAGAACTGATCCCAGATCTCACAAGTGAGCACAGTGATGACCAAATGATGGCCCAAGGAAGAGCCATCCCTGAGCTCACCAAGGATAGTACTTGAGGGTGAGGGAAGGAATTCTCTAGAATGGAAGAACTGGAGAAAACTTTATGATGAGAGAGAAACCAAGGACTCTGACGTGACATTTGCCTTGATGGACACTGGTGACAATCTCATTCACCCAGCATGAAGACACCCTCTCCCCTGCACCCAGCATGCACCACCCTCTCCCCTGCACCCGGCATGAAGACACCTTCTCCCCTGCACCTGGTATGAACCACCCTCTCCCCTGCACCCAGCATGAGATAGAATTACTACAACCGCTGGTGTGCTGGGGTTTTAAAGATTCTTATTCTGCCTTTACGAGATTTCCTGTAAATCTCCAGACACTTAAACTGAGGAGCTAAGCTTGTCTTTCAGCTGGCTGGAAGCCAGTCATTTGGAGGGTGGCTTTAATTCCTGGGATATGGAGTCACATAGTCAGGAAGCAGCCCTGACCCCAGTAAGGTCAGTGTCCTGGCCAACTACCCTGGGCTCAATTTAGAGACATAACTATGGCAACGACTGTGCCCAATGGGTTATTAGAGGAGATTTATTGACGGATATGCTTGAATAGCAGAGCCATTAATTGCAATTACCAGACAAGACACTTTGTTCATCTCGGGGAACTGAATGCCAAAATGCCCTAACAACTTTAAAATCCCATTTGCTCCTGGGCTCTCTGCTGGCCCCACAGCACCTGCTCCCATTCCCAGTCCTGAAAGGGAGAGCTCAAGGGGCACTGCCTGACATGGTACCCACTAGAGAAGATGCCAAGAGCCAGGCACCGAGGCAGGAGCTGTGGAACCCACAAGGCCTCACAAGAGCCAGGAAGCACACACATTCCGGCCCACCCGCCCTTCTCTGGGTTCCACCAACAGTAGGAAAACATTTAATCCACACTGTCATTTCCCATTTCTTCCCACGTATTCTGGCTTCCCATGTGGCCTTCCCATGCCTGATGCTGCTCAGCTCAGACTCTGGGTACCACACAGCATCCTAAGCCCAGAAAACTCATCCCTGGATGTCGTCCTTCAGTCTGCCCCAGGATAGGCCCCTCTCTCAACACCCCATTTCTCTAGCATACGAATAAGCCCTTTCCATGTATCTCAGATCCCCTCCCTCTGTCTGATTTCTTTCTGGCACTGAAGATGTACTGAGTATGGGTCTGTCTGGTCACTGGCCTACTCCTATCCCCCTGAAAAGACTCTAGGGTCCCAGGAACAGAAAACTGTCTGTCCTTCACACCAGATTCTGTGTGCCTGGCACAGCATGCAGCACATATACACACTCAAGAATCATTTCTTGTGGGCTGGAGAGATGGCTCAATGGTTAAGGTGTTTGCCTGCAAACCTTAACAACCTGGGTTTGATTCCCCAGCACCCACATAAAGCCAGATGCACAAAGAGGTGCATGCATCTGGAACTCCTTTGAAGTAGCCGAAGGCCCTGGTGCACCCATTCTATTCTCTCTTTCTCTTTCTCTCCCTCTCTATCTCTTTGAAAATAAAATTTTGATGATTTTAAAAAAAGAATCATTTGTTGACTGAAGCCAAAAATACTCAGCAGAGAAACAGGCCTCTTTAACAAATGGTGCTGGGAAAACTAGATATCTATATGCAGAATGTATCTCTCTCCATGCTCAACACTTGACTTCAAATGGATCAAAGACCTGAACTTGAAATACTTCAACAAAGAGCCGAGGCAAGGACTTTCTGAATAGAGCTCCAGTACTCAGGAAATAAGGCAAATAATCACCCAAAGGGACTTCATGAAACTAAAAAGCACTTGTGAGCTGGGGAGATGACTCAGTGGTTAAAGTCACTGTCTTACAAAGCTTGCCGGCCCTGGTTCAATTCCCCAGAACCTACATAAAGCCAGATGCACAACATGGCACATGAGTCTGGAGTTGCTTTGCAGCAGCTGGAGTCCCTGGTGTACTCATTCTCCTTCTCCCTCTTCCTCCTCCTCCTCCTCTTCCTTCTCTTCATCCTCCTCCTCCTCCTCGTCTTCTTCCTCCTCTTCCTCTTCTTCCTCTTTCTCCTCTTCCTTCTCCTCCTCTTCCTCTTCTTCCTCCTCTTCTTCCTCCTCCTCTTCCTCTTCCTCCTCTTCTTCCTCCTCCTCTTCTGTCCTCTCCTCTCTCCCTCTCAAATAAATAAATAAAAATAAAAATGTTGGTGCAGCAAAGGACACTGTTAATTGAGCAAAGAGGCAGCCTACAGAGTGAAAGAAAATTTTGTCCACATCTGACAGAGGATTAATATCCAGGATATATAAATAACTCAAAAAAACGAAATAAGAAATCAACGCAACCAAAAAAAATGGGCTATAGAACTGAGCACATTTCACGAAAGTACAGCTGTCTGATAAACATTATTAAAATGTTCAGCATCCTTTGCTATCAGAGAAATACAAATTAAAACTACTTTGAGATTTCATCTCACTTCTATCAGAAATGCTATCATCAAGAAATCAAATGACAATAAATGCTGGCTGATGAGGGTGTGGGGAAGAGGAACCCTTATCCATTTTTGGTGGGAATGTAAACTAGTGTAGCCATCATGGAAATTTGTGTGGAGATTTTTGAGGCAACTAAAAATAGACCTACCATATGACCCAGCTATCCAATTCCTGATCCTATATCCCAAGGACTCTACACTTTAGAAGGCTGAGGCAGAAGGAATATTAGTTCAAGGCTAACCTGAGCTACACAGAGAGAACCTGTCTCAAAAAAAAAAGATGAGGCTGTGGAGATGGCTCATAAGTTAAAGACACTTGCTTGTAAAGCCTGCCAACCTGAGTTTGATTCCTCAGTACCCATGTATATCTAGCTGCAAAGTGTCACGTGCATCTGTGATCCGAGCTCACCTATAACAATGGGAGGCAAAGCCAGGAAAACCCACAGCTAGCTAGACTGGAGTTCATTTGCAGTGATAAGAAACCTGTATCAAAGAAGGTGGAGGAGAAGCAGACACCTCGAGATCGTCCTCTGATCTCCACACATGCGGCGATGGTGGGCAGGTGGATGGGCTTAAGGCTGACGCAGCACTGGGACCCCAGGCTGGACCTTGAAGAACCAATAAAGAACTGGAAGCCACTCACAACCCAGAGGCCCCTTCCAAAAGGACAAGATGCAAGGGTTATAGCTACGGCTTGGATAAGTCCCTCAAAGGCCTTTGGGGTAAAGGTTGGTCACTGGCCCTCAGAGTTGAGGAGATGGGGGAACCTTTAGGACACAAGGCATAAGTTAAGTTACTGGGGACATGCCCTTGAAGGGGATATTGGGCCCCCCAAGCTCCTTCATGTTTTTGAGCTACAGGCCTCCTCTGACACTTTCTTCCACCACAGTACATGCTGCCTGGCCACAAGTCCAAAGCCACAAGGCTAAGCAGCCAGGGACTGAAACTACTGAAGCCATAAGCCTTAAAAACAATCTTTCATCTGTCTAAGCGGATCTCAAGTATTTGTGACAATAACAGAAAGCATCAAGTATACTAACATAACTAAGAGACGACAGACAGTCTTATGTGCATCCGGTCAGCACACTCCACTTGCCTTTGCAGGAACCTGGGAGATGAAGAAAAAACAAAGAAAACCCAATAGCAAGGGTTCAAATGAAAAAGATTTCACGGCCCATCTTAACATAATTAGGGGGAAAAAAAGATAATCAGAGTGCACATCCTAAGAGAGAGGCCAGGCTTCACCGCCCTCAGCGAACTCTGCACAGCTCTGCAAGCAGCCTAGAAAAGAGATGAGCCTCAGAGGACGGTGGCACCAAGGGTCACTTCGCAGCCACCCAAGGCAACGGGTTCTACTTTGCATCGCCTTCAACGAAAGCATAAAAAGGCTATAAGGTAGCTATTATTCTTGTGCTGACAACATTATTAGCATCCGTATAGCAGGGTGCTAATTTTAATCTGCTGTGCAAAAATCAAAGAATTTTCCTGCTGAGAAGAAGAACCCTAAACATCATCTGAATATTTGTACATTTTTTTCCAGCATGTTCTTCGACGCGTTCATGAATACTTGATTTCTTGTTAATATGTATGTTTGGAGTGCTCTAAATAAACTGCATGTTTGTCACAGGCTGGACCTGTGGCATGATCTTTCAGGCCTCCGTTACCCTCACCTAAACCCCAGAAGGGGACACACGCGTTCTTGTTCAAGATCGTTCCCAGAAGGCACTAAGCCAGTGAGCTGAATGACTTACTGCTGCTAGTGAGTCTGATCAAAGCTACCCATTGGAAGAATATATCTCATTTCCATTGAAAAATCATCTGAAGGAAAGACACAAGATAGTACTGGGCTGGAGATGTGACTCAGAGATAGGGCGTTTTCCTGGGTTCGGTTCCCAGCACTGCAAACAACAGCATGTAAGTTAAAGACGTTATGAACCGCCAAAGGAAGGGAGGGCTGCTCACAACACAAGCTTCCAGACACAAAATGGCCTCAAAGTGCCTGATAATACCTACACATAATGGGAGGAAAAGATGATGACACCGAAACAAAACAGACTAATTGAGAGGGGGAGGAGAGACGAGAGAGGGTGGCAGGAGGGAATCATGATGGTTTATGGTCTATAATTATGGAAGCTATCAACTGGCTTCTCAGAGAATGAAAACTAAGGGCTGGGGAGGTTGTTCAGTGGTTAGGGACACTTGTTTGCCTGCTGTCCGGGTTTGATTCCCCAGCACCCATGTGTGAGGCCAGGTGCACAAAATGGCTCATGACTCTGGAGCAGCAAGAGGCCCTAGCATTCTCTCTCTCTCTCTCTCTCTCTCTATTTCTCTCCTAGTAAATAAACACATATTATTTTTAAAAGAAAGTTCTAGAACCTGAGGCTCAGAGCCCCTCTCCACACAACCGGATGGACTAGGATAAAAGGGGAGGTGGTCGCTGCCACATAGCTTGCTGAAAGGTCAAGGGGAAATAAAAATATTACGCAAACTGAAGAGTGTTGTCGCCTTAGGAGAAAGTAATTTTCTCGGAGGACAGCAGAAGCCACTTCCAGTTTTTTTTTTTTTTATTATTTTTTAAAATATTTTATTTATTCATTTTCAAGCAGAGAGAGAGAGAGAGAGAGAGAGAGAGAGAGAGAGAGCGCACACCAGGGCCACCACCCTGTGGGTCTGGCATATGTAGGACCTGGGGAACTGAACCCAGGGCCTTAGGCACTGGAGGCAAGTGCCTTAACCGCTGAGCCATCTCTCCAGCCCTCACTTCCAGTTTTTTTCCTTCCTTGATCCATGACTGTGGCCCTGGCCTCTGAGCAAGTTCACGAGGTTCAAGTTGACACTCTGGATTGTGTGGTGGCTGACACTTTCCAAGCAGAGGACAGACACCTTGGATTAGACCTGGAGAAGCCAACCTCTCGATGTCCTTGTGGCTACAGACAGAGCCAGTCTCCCACTGGACTCTGCGACTCTGGAGAGAGAGCAGAGAGTCGCTCCTAACAAACCACCACAGTGATGAAGATTTAATAAACGTGAAGCCAAGGCCAGACTCTCCTGGACTTCTCAACCAAAATATAACGTGTCAGCAATGGGTTGAGAAACAAATCTGTCCTTGGGAAAACTGGGCTGAAACCCTACCTCGTTGAATGAGACATGGCTGAGGAGCCCTATCACGGTGCACAACGAGAAGCTGACGACAAAGTAGCTGGGTGGCCCTGCTCACTTCTCCTTGGGTGTCTGGGGCCGTCTGTGGGTGCCAGGAGCCCAGAGCGGCTGTGCCCTCCAGGCACAAGTGCCATCACGTCAGGCGAGATGAGCAGAGAGGCTCTATTTCCAAGTAGACACCAAAGGCTCTCTTCTCTGCTCGCTGCTCACTTTCCCTCCCATTTCTTGTCACTCCACTCTGCACCTTTGCAAAATCAGGCTCTGTTGGTTCTTTGTATATACTGTCACCTTTAACCTTTAACAGCCCTGTGACCAGCAGGACCCTCACTTGACAGATAAAGTGAGGCAGAGATGTCACCGAGCCCACACCAGGCGCTCGGGGCCAGTCGGAGGGTCTTCCACCACTTCGACAAATGCTCCGTCCCATGTCACACCTGCAAACAGATGACCCCTGGTTAAGGCTGCTTCCACAAGCGCTGAGCCTGCAGATGACCCAGAGGAGGGAGCTGAGGAAGCTACCACAGGAGCTGCCCATCAAGGCCTGAAGCTCTCCGCATGCCAATTACAGGATATGCCGTTTCCTTTATGGTGCAGCTTATGATGGGGCAGGAGAGGGTGTGAAAATTGCTGCGTGGACTTTCTCTGACACACATGCAGCCCCTCCCTTTTCCCACGCATATCTTTTTCTCAATGAAAGAAGCACCCTGGGTACTAGTCAGTGTTCCTCTGATGCTTCATCTCTCATAGTTCAGGAAGAACTCAAATCTGGAGGACTTTAGAAAGTAGAGTACTTGTTATCTCTGGTTATCCATTTATTTTCCATGGTTGTAACTGTTTTTGTTTTGTTGCAATACTGGGGCCTGAACTTAGGGCCTCATACATACTTGACAAGGGCTCGGCCACCAAAATAGATCCCCATCTCTTTCCCCATCCAGCATTTATTTTCCTTTTTCTTTTTTCAGACAGGGCATCACTAAGTTGTCCAGGCTGGCTTTCAACTTGCCTTCTGCCTCGGGATCATGAGTAGGCATGTATCATCAGGCCTGGCTTCGTCATTTATTTTTTTTAATCTTGTGTGGTATGGTGGAGGGGGGTACAAACACCAGGCTGGCTGACCAGTGAGCTTCTGGGAGTCTCCGGTCTCTGCCTCCCATCTTACTGTAAACGAACTGGGACAGCGGACACCCGCTACTGCAGACATGAGTTACCGTGCCTGGCTTTCTAGAGGCTTCCAGGAGCCAGGACTCTGGTGGTTACATTTGCATAGCTAGTGCTTTAATCCACCAAACCATCTCCCCAGTGCCCTGATTATCCATTGATTGAGGTTGCTTTTCTTTCCTTTTTAAATTCAGACCCATTCTCATGATGCAGTCTAGGCTGGTTTGTAATTCACTAATATAGCCCAGGCTAGCCTCAAATGTACACTCCTGGGGGGGATTACTGGGTGCACCGCCACCCCAGCTTTCTTGCTGTCTTGAAGAAGCAGGCAGGGAGGGGAGCACTGAACTGCTGGTCGTGCCTAGTCTATCACCTCCAGAAGAGCTGTCAAAATAACAAACGACATATTTTGAAGCCCAGGATTACCCTTCAGCTAGACTCTCTCCGTATGATAGACAGTTACCTCTGCTCTTAGTGTCTTTATTCATTTCCTTCCTTTTCATTTTCTTCCTCTGGCCCTCTCATCAATAAAGGTCACTGCTTTCAGGCACCAGCTTCTTCCAGGGGAAGAACTCAGCAGAGCGCTATTCCAGTCACGCCATCTTCTTCAGCAGCTGAGGGTATTAGCTGTCAACAGGGTTTGGGGCAGAGCAAATTTCCCACTCAGCTGAGCTCCTACCTGGCTCCTAGGCAGATAAAGTGGCAAAAGCAGAGTCCTTATGGAGACCTGGAAATCTCATTTTCATTTCCTTTGCAAAGGAAGAGAGTGGCTTTATTGACAGAGACGATATAAAATTGCTTGAGCATTCCAACAAGCAGTCTGCGTTGACGCACAGAGATGTCTTGTGGAGGGGAGCGCCCTGCACCAGCCTGGCCTGGCTCAGCTCTCCTTGGCATGGGCAGAGTCTGCAAGGAGCCTCTTGTGCCCTGCAGCAGCCTCTCCGCCTCCACTCCCAGCCTGCGGCGGTGATTCCTGGATCCGCACCACACATCTCCGTGCATTGGGGACTCGCTGCCGGAAGCCAAACTCTTAGTCTGGGTCAGGGATCCAGGGTCACGTCCAGGGCTAGCAGGACTCAATCCCCTCTGCAAAGCTCTGTGGCCTGGCTGCATTTCCGAGAGCTGCCACCAGATGTCGCCTGTCTTGATTTTTTTTTTTTTTTTTTTTCCAGGTAGGGTCTTGCTCTAGCCCAGGCTGACCTGGAATTCACTATGTAGTTTCAGGGTGGCCTTGAACTCACGGTGATCCTCCTACCTCTGCCTCCTGAGTGCTGGGATTAAAGGCATGCACCACTACACCTGGATTTTTTTTCTTGTTTAACTCAGGTTGGCTTCAAGCTCATACAATCCTCCTGCCTCTGCCTCCCTTAATACTGAAATTACAGATGGGTGTCATTGCACCTAACTAGTAACTTTTTTCCAGTGTTATGAATAGAACTCAGAGCTATGTTACACCTTCTATGTAAGCACTGTTCCACTGACCTACATCCCACCCCAATTCAGGTCTTTGAATGTAACACAGAGCCCCCGGCAAGGAGAACTGTAGACTGGATGAATTTTGTCTCAGCCTGGATGTCAGAACTACTCTGCTGGCTGTGTCTGAGCTCCTCAAGGGGCTTTTCCTAAACAAAACCACTGAGCTGAAACTTCAAGACCAATGTCAGCAAGTGCAAAGCCCGGCCACCACAGTCAGTTTCCTGAGCTTTCTCCTGGTTGTACATGATCGCTGCGCATTCTTAGGCTTTATGTGAGACTTCAATGAGAAATAAAGCCTTGCTGAACATAACGCATGCCTGTAATCCCGGTGCTCAGGAGGCTGGGGCAGGAGGATCAGGAGTTCAAGGCTAGCTTGAGCATCATGCAAACCCCGTTTCAAAAAAAAATGAGGAAGTGAGGAAGGGGGAGGTGGGAGGGAGGAAGGGAGACAGGAAAGGAAAAGGAAGGAGGGAGGAAGGAAAGGTAGGAGGTAGAGTGGTTGGAGAGGAGGGAGGAAAGGAGGAAGGAGATTTCAGATATCAGTGTGCCGGGTATTAGACATCAGGGCCGGTGGCTTGTGGCAGAGAATGAATGACGGAAAACTGATGGTGATTCTTGAGACCTGAACTAGAATCATAAAGTATTTCTAGGTGTATGTTCATGTTGCAAAGTGTACAGAATTCAGAACTAATATTAATTTATTACCGACAGCTATATAGATGTATGATAATACATCATGTCTTTTCATCTTACATTCCTTTTGACTTGCGTAGAGCAAACTTTTCATTCATTAATAAAATCAAACCTTGCCATTATTCTTAATGATGAAGTCCCATTTTCAACCCAGAGGACTGCTATAATTAAACTCTTACTGCAATATTCTAGACATCCAAAGCTCAACAAAAGGATAAATTTAACTTCTTTTTTTATATATATGAGAGTTGATAAGTGTCAGAGAGACAAAACCCACCTGCTCAGAACCATAGAAGATAAACAGCAAAATCTGGAACAATTCCTGACACTAACGTGTTCTTTTCCCTCTTAGCCCCTTCGTCCTGTCTTTTTTTCTTTTCCTTTTCTTCTCTGTTTCTGTTTCATCTTGTCTGTGTGTGTGTTTTCGTAGCGCTAGGGGATTCAGCCTAGGGCTTCACACATGCTAGGCAAATGCTGTACTGCCAAGCTACATTCCTAACCCTCATTTTACTTTCTGGCGTGTGTGTTTGCATGTATGGCCATGAGTAGGTGTGCAGGTGTGTGTGCACACGTACCAAGGCCAGAGTCAATGTTGAGCGTGGTTCTCAATCACGCTCCACCTTATTTTGGGAAACAGGGTCTCTCGCTGGACCTGAATTCATCAATTCAACTAGGATACCTGGCCAGCAAATCCCTAAGGATCCACCTGTCTCCCTCTCCCCAGTGCTGGGATTACAGCTACACAGCACTGTATCCAGCTTCTATGTGAGTGCTGGATCTGAACTCAAGTCCTCATGCTTGTGCTCGAGTGAGCACCTAACCTACTGAGGCCCTTCTTTATCCTTCTGATGTTGAGACAGGGCCTCACTAAGTTTGCCAGGCTGGCCTTGAACTTGCTGCAATCCTCCTGCCTTCCTTTTTTAAGAGAGTGTCCTTTTTAAAGGTCGTGATCAAAATGACAACCAGCTGGTGTTGCTGAGGTGCATCTATAATCATGGGAAACTGAGGCAGGAAGATCCAGAGTTCCAGGCCAGTCTCTCTCTCAAAAAGAAAATTCTGTTAAGTACTGTATTTCCTTTTTAAATATATAATTTTTAAAAATAAATTCACATAATAATTTAATAATAAAATAAATTTAATATATAATAAAAAATTTTATTGACTTGAGAGAGTATGGGCATACTAGGTCCTCTTGCCACTGCAAACACATGTGCCACTTGGTACAGCTGGCTTTACATGGGTACTGGGGAGGCAAACCTGGGCTGGCAGGCTTTACAAGCAAGCACCTTTAACCATGGAGCTGTCTCCCTAGCCCCATAATTACTGTATTTCTTTGACAGGCTGCATGCTTCGTCCAATTTTCTGCATTGTACCAAAGACTTACATGATTAATCCCTCTGCTAGAAAGCTAATCCAATCTCATTATATTGAAGACAAGGTGCCCTTAGTGACTCTTGGGACAAATGGAACTTTCTCAGGTTGCACCTGGCTTGGTGTCTTGCTCAGCGGACGGCCAGTTATCACCTCCCAACTTGCTTACTACACCGTCTTTGTGCTCCCAAAATTTAAACCGTATGCCAGTTTAAGTTATAAAGCATGGTGCGTTATCAGACCCTGTGGTCACTGTAGGAGATACATATCCATGGTACTTGTGGAAGAAGTGAAACCTTTAACCTTATCCACTAATTAAGGTCCCCAAAGCAGAATAATGAGATAGATGTGTGGAGACAGGGATTGCGCTATCTGGGTCATCTCTCATCTGGAAAAAGAATCAGATTACACGGAATGGGTGCTAGATAACCGAGTAAGCAGATTTCCTATCTGGAACATTAAATCTTACCTAATTTAATTGCCTAATTAAATCACGATGAACATTTGCTCGCAGGTGGAAGGTGCTGAGAAGAGTTTCCTGAGGTGTCTACAAGTTCAATGGCATGACACCTGAATGTCTCTTCATTCCCCTGACTGAAGGACTGGAGAGATGGTTCAGTGGTTAAAGGAGCTTGCTTGCAGAGCCTGAAATCCTGGGTTCCATTCCCCAGTACCCACAGATGCAAAGTGGCACATGCATCTGGAATTCATTTGCTCTGGCAAGAAGCCCTGGTGCAACCATTCTCTCTCTCTCTCTTTCTCTCTCTCTCTCTCCCTTTGTTTGCAAATAAATGTTTTAAAGCATATAAAAATGTTCACTGTGATTTTTTTTTCTCGAGTGTCTTTGTACAGAGAAAAGATATAGTAAGCAGGGTAAGATACAGTCCTGATCAGGAGTCAGAGGCAGGACTTTTAAAATTCAAGGTTTACCTGGGCAATTGAGCGTACTGATCCTATCTCAAAACAAAAAGTAAAAACGGTCTGGGGATGATGCTTGCTTAGTATGCATGAGGTCTTGGGTTTCAGCCCCAGCACGAGAGAGAGAGAGAGAGAGAGAGAGAGAGAGAGAGAGAGAGAGAAGGGAGGGAGGGAGGGAGGGAGGTTGGTTATAGGCTTTTTGAAGTTGGCTGGGATTTTTCTATCAGATTCTACATATTATCCTTCTCTCCTAATTATTTTTCTTGGTGGTAACTCCCGATTCTTTCACTAGCATTCCTTTCTGCCTGGAATGGTTTACTCCTCTGCTTCTGCCATTCCTTCTGTGTGTGGACAGGTGTTGCGAGTTCCTATGCAGCTTCCAAACCTGAGTGACTTGCTCACCCCACCTCTCTACCCCGGGTCAGCTAGGGGCCCCGTTCACCATTGTGTAACTCTAAGAGGTAGGCTGAGTGGATGGGCACCATGTAAAAACCCTCCAGTCATCGAACTACAAGAACAGGTACCCTCTAGGGTACCACAGTGGTAATCAAAGGCAAATATAGGGGCAACTTTGCCCCTCACTGTGGGCACAACTCATTAGTCCACAGCAGTCATGGACTACACCCACAAGTCATAAGAAGGCCAGGAAGTTTGATTTCACTGGACTTGGAGAATAGTGACAAAGAGCTGGTGGACACCAGAATGACCCCAGGGACTTCACAAAGGGACATTTCCTTACTTCTACTTACTTCATTTCTTCCTAGATTGTATTTTCTGTTTGGGGTGTATGTGTGCATATGGGGGAGGGTGGAACATAGGACCATGTGTGTACTAGACAAGTTCCCTATCCTACAGCCCGTTTCTCTACTCTGTTTTTGCTCTCTCCCTTGACCTAGTAATTCTCTGATTTGGTCATTAGTTACAAAGTATAATGGTTTGTGTTTGTTGTAGATACTTCTTGTTGCTGGGACAAAACACTCAACTGGAAACAGTTTATGAGAGGAAAGGGTTTATTTCAATTTATGGTTTCAAGGTGAGGCTTTATCGCAGCAGGGAAAGCACAGCAGAGCAAGATAAGAGAAGAAGGAAGTGTAATTACTGGGCTTGTAGCTAATCAACCTCAAGACCCACCCCAGTGACACACCTCCAGCAAGGCTCCCCCTCCCAAAGGCTCCACCAGCTGGGGATTGAGTAAGAGGTGTCCTCACAAACATGGGAGGCTGTAGGAGACACTTGCTCATTCTTACTTTCACCCTCTCTATTTCTGATGGGCTTTCTCTTTCTTTTTTTTCTTTGCTTGTTTACATTTTTTCCATGGTAACCTCCTGCTCCATCTCATACCTGTTATTGAAAACAATTACTGAGCCCTTTATTTTTGTTTCTTCTAGGTAGACAGTCCCGGTGGTAAAGGGTCCTATGGGGTGGCAGAATCCTTACTCCCTGACTCCCCAACATACAAAGGCAAGTCAATTTCTATCCCGAGATACAGTAAATGAATTGGCAGCCCTGGTCTGAACACAGTGACGACAAGTGTTGTCCTCTGTATATTCGGACTGTCATCTCATTTCATAACTGCCAGCCTGAACTGTTTGGAAAAGTTTCTAAATGTGAGTCTCAAAGCTCGACCAATGCCACCTGGCCATGAAAAGGGCCACATCACTCAAGGATTCTTGCTTCTCTGGGCAAGTCACCATGCCCCAGGGGCATGGGCATAAAAGCCCTCAGATGCCATTGTCTTCTTCTTTCACTGACCTTCTTCCCTGAAGTCAGGTCCATGTTCTCTGCTCTCCATCTCTGACTGGATCTCTCTCTGTCTCTGCCTCAGCCTCCCATCGAGTTCCATTCTACATGCCCACCCTTCCTTCCCTCTTCTCTTGCTCTTTTCTTCACTTCTCTGCTCCCACCAGGCTCTCCTCAGGGTCTAATCCACTGCCACAGGCCCTGGATCCAGGTTGGCAGTGCCAATTCTCCCAGTTTCTTGCCGCTTCCCCTTTTCCTACAACTCCCGTCTGAACCACTAATGATTAATACTAATCCCTTATGGTCCGTGAACCTCTCTATTCTAACCCATGACACTAAATAGATCCAAAAGCATCTGAAAAGTGTCTCGGCAAACTTAACTTCCTTCCTTTCCTCCTGCCCACGGACCACCTGTTAAGTCTAGACGCAGCACTTGGCTGTGAAGTTCCTAATATTCCAAAAATTCCCACTGTTCTTAGTGAAGTTGGACCAAGATGCTTTGCCCACCCTGTATTTCATCCTTTTAGCCCTAGACCCATGTGTGTATTTTTCACTAAGCAGACCCAAATGACAAAAAGCCACTTGATCCTCAGGGTTACTAGGTCAAAGCTAACCATCTCTGACACACCTTTCCAAAGAGCTTTCCCAGGGCCATCACCACCTCTCACCAGACACACCTGGGTCGTGTCCTTCTACGTTGTAACTTGGCATCCTCAGACTGGAGAGATGACTCAGCAGTCAAAGCACTTACGTTCAAAACCCAACTACCCAGAACCAATAGAGCCAGATGCACACAAAGTGGTGCACGCATCTGGGGTTCATTTGCAGTAGCTAGAGGCCCATTCTCCCTCTGTCTGTCTGCGTCTGAGCTTGCAAATTAATTAAATTTAAAAAGAAGAGCCCAACCAGATCCTGGTATGGGAGCACACTGCTAATCCCAGCTACTCTGCAGGCTGAGGCAGAAAGATCACACATTCAAGGTCAGCCAGCTTGGATTACACAGGGAGGCTGGGTCACTTAGCAAGTCTCTGTCTCAAAAAAAATAAACTTGAAGAAAAGCCGAGCTGGGGTGTGTGTAGTTCAGTGGGAGTTCAGTAGCATGCATAAAACCCTGGGTTTGATAGCCAGGAAGTAATGCACACATATTCACCATCATTATCATCATCATCATAATAATATAATAATATTGATACCCAACCAGATGCACAGGAGGAAAAGAATGTCGTCGCAGAAAAATAATCCTGGGGTGTCCAACGTGATGAAGAAACCCGCCATGGGTTGGGGCCAGGGAGGGCAGGCCCACGCCCCCTTCCGGTCCGCAGACGTCGCGGTTCCCAATCGCAGCCAGCCAACCCTGTGTTCTCGCGGGCTGACCCGCCCCCAGAATCCCCCCCGCGGATGATGGGCGTGGCCTGTTCGGAGGCCCGCCCCCTCCGCGCGCCTCTGCGCTCACGCCGGCTGCCCCGCCCCAGACCCCCCCGGGAGATCGGTGGGCGTGGCCTCTGCTAAGTCCCGCCCCTCCGCGCGCCTCTGTGCTCACGTGACCTGCTCGCGGCTCACGTGATCCGTCTCCGCGCCGCCATCTTGGCGCCTGGGCCAAGGATCCGGGCGGCGAGGCGGGGGTCCCGGAGGCCCGCGGAAGGACGCAGCGGCCGCGGCCGACCTCAGGTACCGCGCCCCGGCCACGGGCATGCTGGGAGGGAGGGCGGGCGGGCGGCCCCGGCCGTCGGCCTCGCGCAACGGGGCTCCGCGTCCCGCGCCCATCCGCCTCGCTCGGCCAGGCCTGCGGGGACACCCGGCTGCTCGTCCCCGCCGCCCTTCCCTGCTGAGGCTGAAGGCTCTCAGCACCCCGGTCCCTCCTCCACCCCGGGTCCCTCCTCCACCCCAGGGTCCCTCCTCTCCACCCTGGGTTCCTCCTCTCCTCCCCAGGGTCCCTCTTCTCCCCAGGGTCCCTCTTTCCACTCTGGGTCCCTCCTCCCCATCCCCAGGGTCCCTCCTCTCCACCCCAGGGTCCCCCCTCCACCCTAGGGTCCCTCTTCTCCACTCTGGGTCCCTCCTCTCCACCCCAGGGTCCCTCTTCTCCACCCCAGGGTCCCTCCCCTCCATCCCAGGGTCCCTCCTCTCCACCCCCAAGGTCCCTCCTCACCACCCCAGGGTCCCTCCTCTCCACCCCCAGGGTCCCTCTCCTCCATCCCCAGGGTCCCTCCTCCATCCTCACAAAGGGCCCAGGCCTCAAATCATTACTTAGGGTGGGAAAACCTAGTACAGAGTAGCAGCTCTGACCTTTCACCCTTCCATCCTCTCTGAGGGGCTGACCCCTCCCCAGATCCCTGAGACCTTGGGGACAGTGTTCTATGTTGTCTTCCCTGGGACATCCACAGGGCAAGGTTTGTGAACAAGGCCTGGATGATGACGAATTGGACGAGCTCACCCTCTCTGCCCCAAAGCCACCGTTTGGTGGTGGTTCTTGCTGTGAGGCTTGGAATTGGCTCCATCCACATCACCTTTATCAAGGCAGTGAAGGGATTTATCACCTTTTTGAGTTTGTACTTTCTTTGGCGCCAGTCTCGTGGTTTGGATTGCTTTATTGATTAGAAGAGAAAGCCTGACCCTTCATTTCCTTACATGGCAGCAAGTTGAAAATTAACTTCAGAGGCTAACTGGGAAAGTGAAGGGATTTTATTTAACTACACTGACTAATTTAATTGTGTTGTAGGTGAAAGCATTCTTTGATCTTTTAGGTCCATTTTAGCTAGTCTAAGAAACAGGAGCAATGAAGAAAATGGGAGCCTTGGTAGGAAAGTGCCTTGGGGAATACATACATAGGTTAGGCCACACTGTCATACCTTCTTTTGCCCACTGTGTTTGTATAATCTGCATAATCACCCCTTAGATTGTTCTTCTGGTTAGATTAAAATAGAAATATGTAATTTATTGTTCCACACTGGTTGGAAAATTATGTCAGTAAAACCAATACTTTACTGAGTCAATTACATACATTCTGGGGGTAAGTCAAAATATACAATTGTTAGAAGTTTCCAGAGCTATTATTTTTAACTTCTGTAAGATCCTCAAGTGTACTTGTTAAATAAATTGTGTAAACTTTGCATCACATAATTAGGTTGCGTAATCTGAATTACTTTTTGGTGTGGAGAAGTGGCAATTTTTTTCACTGCCAAAATAAGTCATTACCATGTTGGAGGGGTTGATACTGTATGCTTTCATTCTTGGCCACAGCTGCCTTATGAAGATTGATCCAAGGAACTGTATTAATTTCAGGAATTGATTGAGAGACACTGGCTCTGCCACTTAGCAGCCATAAGGTTCAGGTAAGTCACCTGAACCTCCCTGAGTTGCCTTGTTTGTAAAGTCATGTAGCACTACCTCACCTGCCCCGGAGAACAGGATCTAACACTCATGTCTGACACAGCCTGGTCAGCGTGGCATGTTTGCTCTCCCTGAGAATCGAAAGAGAAGTGGGTTTATTACAATCAGGTTGGCCTGGATTCCAGTTCTGTGAGCTGACATCTGAGGTTCTGTCTCCAAGGAAGGAGCTGCTGTCACTGGTAATGACACGAATATTACATCTACACAGGCTCTTACTCTCTCTTTCATTGAAGTCTCCAGCACTGTTCTGGGCTCGTGGTGGTTCTCCCTAAGTTACAGTGAATCTGAACACTGGTTAATGCTAGCTAACCCTTATGTCTTAATTGCAGCTGCCAAATTAGAACAGTGTCTCAGGCTAGGTGCCAGCTAAGAAACTGGACTATGATAATTATGTGCTCCTGGTGTTTGTAATCTTCCTTGCTCTTCATAGCAATTAATCATTGCATTGAGATAAGACTTGAAGTAAATTGCAGCTGACATGCATAAGCGGCTTCCAGTTTGCATTCTACAGACAGTGTATCATTCAGGGCTCTGCAGGTTTATCCAGTGCCACCCTTCCGTTTTAGGTCACATGAACTTAAGACCTGCAGGGAACATGCCTAAGGTCACGCAGCTAACTGGGGGCACTTCAGAGGGGGGACCCTATCCTTCTTTGGCTAGAGTAAAAGAAGTGCTTTGTATCTAGAATTGTGAGAAGCTGGAAGCATGATGATTCTTTCATACAGGTGTGGGGTTTTGGTTGGTTGGTTTTTTTCTCTTCCTGGTTGGAAAAGAACAAATCCTTAGTCTGAAAGAGAAAGTTTTTTAGTCATCTTGTGCTGTCTTTGTGTATACAGAAAATTACAGCTTCTTCTCCATGTTCACATGAAGTGTTCAACTCAATTTTACTTGTAACCATACTGCTAAAACTAAAAAGGAACTAATTAAATCCAGGAAACAAACAGCAAACCATAGAGAAATGGAGACAGCTGGATTTTCTCACTTTTCTCTGGAAAGACATTAATTACAAGCTTCTGCCTGTGGATTACTGTTGTAGGGATGTGAGAGACTCAGTGGAAAAGGTCATGGAATATTTCTGGGTTCAGAAACTTGTTCATTGTAATAAGTTGATGTTTCTCTCCTAATAGTTACACATAGTGATTGCAAACAAACAAGAAGTCTCTTGTTTATTGATGCCTCTAGTCTTCTGTCTTCATCTTGGCACTCAAGAGGGCATGCTTGTTCCTAGTGTGGGGAGGGACATTTGGGTGCATTCCTCGGGTACCATCCGGTTTTGTTTGTTTTAGGGGGTGTTTCACCGGCCTGAACTCACCAAGCAGGCTAGATGGGCTGACCAGTGAGCCCGTGCACTACCTGTCTGCCTCCCCAGTGGGTCAAGCTCAGGTCCTCGTGCTTCCAAGGCAAGCACTCGACTGACTGCCATCTCTCTGGCCCTCCTTTTCTCCCTTTTAAAAAGATGCCACAGGGCTAGAGAGATTGCTCAGTGGTTAAGGCACTTGCCTCCAGTGCCTAAGGCCCCGGGTTCAATTCCCCAGGACCCACAAGGTGGTGGCCCTGGTCTCTCTCTCTCTCTCTCTCTCTCTCTCTCTCTCTCTCTCTCTCTCTCTCTTTCTCTCTTTCTCTCTTTCTCTCTCTCTCTCTCTCTCTCTCTGTATCTTTCTGCTTGAAAATGAATAAATAAAATATAAAAAAAGATGCTACAGTGCTTTCTCTTCACTCTTGTATCAACAAGTAAAGGAAGTATTACTTCAGAATGTATTTACCAGGTTCTGTGGGTGGAGACAGCAGACCGTAGGAGTAATGCAGCTAATTGGAGCTAGCAGAGTCAGCAGGAGGAAAGCAGGACTGACTCCTCTCTGCTCTGTCTCTCCATTGGCAGAACTCGTCCAGAAAGTTGAGGACCTTAAAATGGAATCCCTCCAGGGACAGTCTCTTGGCGAGGCCCAGAGGACAAAGGGGTGGCATTTGCCCACATTTGGGATCCAGTGGACACCCTACCTGTCCTAGAATCCTTTTTCTTACTCTCCCATCCTAAAAGCACCTTCCAGTCCCTTAGGTTTGACCAGCAGTGCTCCCCTCTGAACAGTCTCCCTTGCTGCTCAATGTGCTTTCTTGTCCGTTCACCTCTGAGTACTGCGAGTTTAAAATACTTCCATCCTGCCGGGCATGGTGGTGCACGTCTTGAATCCCAGTACTCGGGAGGCAGAGGTAGGAGGATCACCATGAGTTCAAGGCCACCCTGAGACTACATAGTGAATTCCAGGTCAGCCTGGACTAGAGTGAGACCCTACCTAGAAAAAAAAAAAACTTCCATCCTTCTTGCTGTTTGCACATGATTTTTTGAAAATAGTTTTTGCAAGGGTAGAGAAAGGGCATACCAGGGATTCCCACCACAGCAAACTAACTCCAGATGCATGTGCTACTTTGTACATCCAGCTTTGCATGGGGTACTGGGGAATCAAATCCAGGCCATCAGGCTTTGCAAGCATGCACCTTTAACTGCTGAGCCATCTCTCCAGCCCCATATATGATTTTTTTTGTAACTTTATTGTGAAAAGGCTTAGGCATTTGCACAAGTTGAAAGAATAGTATAAGGAACATTTACATCATCATCACCCAACTTCACTGACAGAGTGTTGGCTTTTCCCCCCTAGACACTGCAGCCCTGCCTTGCCCACAGTAATTTTGTTAAGCTGCATTTATGTCCATGTCTTAGAATCCAGGGTTAGTATTCAGATAGTTGTAATCCATGTTGAGTCTCTAGAATTTTATGTCGCCTCTTCTCATCTATTCAAAAGAACTTTACTTCACTTGACTCTCTGTATAGTGTATGCAAACAATATATGGCCTACATAATCATACTGTATATAATATAAGAGATTATATGAATGTTTAAAGGGAAAATGTGAAAATCTGTAAAGTTGGTTTTAGTAACCTCTTATCTGTGTATACTTTATTATTATCTATTTACATAACCTTTTGGTTAACAGACTTAGTAAGTTTGGACGTGCTCATCGACCTTGCATGTGGACCAAAACTGGTTCTTCAGGCATTTCCTGGTGTGTTTTGTGCTGTCATATCTGTTGATATAACTGCCTTACTGTACTTATCCCCAGACGTCTGCAGAGACATGCGTCACCTTCAGAGGAGACTGGTACATCTGCTAAAGGTAGTCATTAGCTACAGCTGGAGCCCTTGTCAGATTCTCTTTGTGTTTCTTCAGATACGACCTGCTCCTCTCAGTTGACTTCATTTGTTTAGGGAGCCATTTTGGCTGCTTTCTCTCTGTTCCATCATCAAGTAGAGATAGGAGGAGCCACCTTGTAACCCTCTGGTGTGCACAAGTCTGTCCAACAAGCATTACTGCTCACCTCCAGGTTATCAGTCAACCTGAATAGATGTTACATTTCATGGGGAAGGAGACTTTGGATCTAATTAGAGAACCACGTCTTGCATCTTGCTCAAGAAACTGATTGGGAATTCCTGTATCAAGCTGATGGTTGAGCTGATTGGCATTTAACATTTGCACTGGATAGTGCCAAGGGGCTTCAGTTGTGACCCTGAGGGAGATCAGGAGTCACAGGAAGAGCCACTGTTACCTTTATCATATAAATAGGACTCCGAAGCCAAAATAAGAAAGCCACAATAGCACCCCCACCCCCAAAACAAAATGCCCATATGTCTCCTGTGTAAGAACTGTAGATAGAGCGTAGAGATCAAAGAGTTGTTCTAAGGACAATGAAACCAACCTGAGAGGTGTTTCAGGAGCCTGGCAGAATATTGGCCTTGGGAGCTGGGGTGGCTGCAGCAGAGTAGCTGTAGGCTGTGCTCCTTTACAGGGAGCCCTGACATGAAAAACGCTGGTCTCAGGAGGCAGCATATGAGCAGAGGGAAATGGTTGCCTCTTGCCTGATGTGGACCTAAATACAGAAAGCTCATGCCAGAAAAGTGTGGAGCACTTTTTCAGTCTGGCAGGTGACGAACTAATCTCCCTGTAAGCCAAAGGAAACATCTGACAGGAAACCCTCAGCAGAGCAGTTCTCACTGTGCCATGCTTGGTGACTTCAGCCTGGAATCCCTTCTCGGAACCTTCACATGGCCTCATAGGTCTGGACCTGGAGTGTCGGTGCTCTCTGTCTTCCACGCCCTTTCCTCCTGGGAGGAGGTGCTGGTGTGTTGGCATGAGTGACAGCTGACCACTAATATGACCTCTAGGAAAAGCCACAACTGGTCTGTGGTTTCTGTTTAGGAAGTAAAAAGAGGAACTGGGTCACCACTTCTATAAAGTTTCTTCTGCACAGCACTTCCCAAAACCCAGCGACCTTCATAGGAGGTTAGATCTTCACAATTCAAAGCATTTTAGTAATCCATACTCAAATTTTGGTGTAAGCCAGGTGTGGTGGCGCACGCCTTTAATCCCAGCACTCGGGAGGTAGAGGTAGGAGGATCACCAGAGTTCAAGGCCACCCTGAGACTACATAGTGAATTCCAGATCAGCCTGGGCTAGAGTGAGACCCTAATAGTTTGAAGAGTTGCTTGCAGTCAGGATGGCTTTATGGAATGAACTTCACAATTCCTTGAGGTGGTTCAGCCAGTCCTGGGATGGTTGTATTCTGTAGACAGGGAATGTGGTCTCTGGTTTCAGCATTGTGCGGAAGAAAGGGAGTGCTGGCGGGTCTACCTCAATACTCAGAGAAAGACGACAGGAAGAAAGCTGCTGAAGCGAGTGGAGGACAGCAAGGTTCCCATCGTTATGCTCAGATTTCATTCCCCAGGGGTCGCTGAGTAGCTTACATAAATCTGTGCTGGAGACTGTCGGGTACCTTGCTATGGAGCCCAACTTAGAAAATAGGTAATTAGGCACTCATCGGCCTTCATTTTCTTCATTTCCGTGCCCATGACCACCCTGTAACATGCATTTCTGTTGTGTGCTCTCCTTTCTAGGTATGGAAAAAGGCAGCCAAGCTGCCATGTGGAACCAGGAAGCTGTGTTGACACCTTCTTTGGAAACCGGTGAGCCAAGGAAAGTCAAGGCAGACCCGTTGATCCATGTTATCCAGAAGTTGAGCAAGATCGTAGAGAATGAAAAATCACAGAGATGCCTTCTTATTGGGAAAAAACGGCCATGTCCAAGTGTGACAGCCTGTTCTCGTGAAAGCCCAGGGCCTTGTGAGATTGCAGCTAAGGTACCCAAGTCCCCTGCTACTGAGATAAAGGATGAGGCGTCCCAAGCAGCTCCCCCTGCTGACGGTGCCGTCCCTAGTAATGGGAAGGCCATGTCCTACCAGTGTAGCCTTTGCAAGTTTCAGTCCCCGTCTTTTTCCGTGTTGAAAGAGCACATGAAGCAGCATGGGCAGCAGGACGAGGTGCTCCTCATGTGCTCGGAGTGCCAGATCACCTCCAGGAGCCAGGAGGAGCTGGAAGCCCATGTGGTGCATGAGCACGAAGACCATGCCAATACCTGCACCCAACCCAAAGCCCAGCCATGTGCGAGCCACTCCAGCTCCTGTCAGAGAAGCTCAGAAGCCATCGCAGACACCCCAGTGGGTGTGGGCAGTCCACAGACTGGTGGTGTGAAGCCGGCAGCAGCCGGGGCTGAGGTGGGTAGGAGGAAGTGGTACGCTTACGAGCAGTACGGCATGTATCGGTGCCTCTTCTGTAGCTACACTTGTGGCCAGCAGAGAATGTTGAAAACACATGCATGGAAACACGCAGGGGAAGTTGATTGCTCCTATCCAATCTTCGAGAACGAGAATGAGCCCCTGGGCTTGCTGGATTCTTCAGTGTCTGCTGCCTCTGCTGGGGTCGACGCAGTGGTCATCGCTATTGGGGACAGTGAGCTGAGTATCCACAACGGGCCTTCAGTGCAAGTGCAGATTTGCAGCTCAGAGCCACCTTCTTCCTCATCTCCTTTAGGACAGAGGGCGGAGGGGGTCGTGCACCTAAGCCAGCCCATTCCCCTCGACCCTAGCGAGGAAGAGATGCTGGAGGTGATGTCTGATTCCGAGGAGAACCTGTTTGCTGACAGCCTGCTCTCGTCGGCACAGAAAATCATTAGCAGCAGCCCAAACAAAAAAGGTCATGTCAACGTCATCGTGGAGCGTTTGCCAAGTGCTGAAGAAACGCTTTCACCGAAACACTTCCTCATGAATGCTGAAATTGAAGAGGGGAAAAGCCTGAGCCCAGCAGAGGCCCAGGCAGGGTGTGGGGGCGTGGGAGACAGTGGCCGTGCTGATGGCTGTGCTGTTGACATTGGGGGTTTGATCCTGGGCTGGAGCAGCGCAGAGCAGAGAGACAGTGAGTTCAGTAAAGGCCTGGCTGCCGACGAGAACGCGCCGCCGGGGCGAAGAAGGACCAATTCGGAGTCTCTCAGGCTCCACTCATTAGCCGCAGAAGCCCTTGTCACAATGCCGGTGAGAGCTGCAGAGCTCACCAGGACTGGCCTTGGGCACCTTGGGGACATAACCCTTGTGGACCCAGACACTGGGCAGAGGCAAGTAGATAGTTCCCTGGCAGCTTATTCCAAGATCATGTCGCCACCTAAAAACTCTTCCGATGGATTGGCGAGTTTTCACCACAGCAGCTCCTCCACCTTGGTGGCGCTCCCGGAGGGTAGACAGGAATTGTCAGATGGACAGGTTAAGACAGGCATCAGCATGTCCCTACTCACCGTGATAGAAAAGCTGAGAGAAAGGACCGACCAGAATGCATCAGATGACGACATTCTGAAAGAGCTGCAGGACAATGCCCAGTGCCAGCCCGACGGTGCGGGCGTGGTGGAGTACGTCCCTAACACCGCACGGCCCTTCCGCTGCCGCCTGTGCGACTACGCGAGTGGGAACAAGGGCTACATCAAGCAGCACCTGCGCGTCCATCGCCAGAGGCAGCCTTACCAGTGTCCCATCTGCGAGCACATCGCTGGTGACAGCAGGGACTTGGAGAGCCACATGATCAACCACTGCAAGGCCAGGACGTACCAGTGTGAGCAGTGTACCGAGTCTTTCCACTACAAGGTGAGTGGTGGCGGCCTCCTCACCAGAAAGGGCTCCAGGAGCGTTTGGAAGTTTGGGGGCGAGGAAAGCAGTAGTGTTGGAAGCCTTCAGAGGTGCTGCTCCAGGCTCTTCCTCATCTGCTGTCCCTCCATCGAAGCCTCCATACTTGCTGCTTTTGTGTTTTTGTGTGACTCTTGACATACAGAGATTTAACTGTATCAGCACACATCTTAACATGGCCTCAAAATGCAAGTCATACCAGCTGCTACACAGCCAGCAAAACGGTGATGATGCGTCTTGGTGAGAGGGAAATGGACGAGCCTTCCTGAGAGGCAGAGCAGTAGAAATGAAGCCAGGTGTGCTGTTCAGTGAACAGTTAAGGGGCTTTGCATATGCCAGGCAGGTGAACTCCATCCCCAGCACTTGTTCTTCTTTATTGACAACCGCCATACATTAATATACCCCAATCACAGTCCCTTCCTTCCCTCGTTCCTCCTCCACTGAACCTCTTCTTTGCAACTGGTCCTTATATCTTGGTGCCTTTTCCCCCTCTCCATGACAGCATGTTGATGGGCCCAGTATCATGCAGGTCTTCTGCAGGTAACAGCCATTATGAGGTCACAAATGCAAGCACCTTTGTGTCTAGAAGATAGCACTCTTCATCCCTTGGCTCTTAGATTCTTTCTGAGAGTCTCTTAGTGCTGATCGCTCCAGTGTCATTTCTGGTCAGCACTTTGATACGTTTAAGTCTTCCTAGTCATCTGCAGAAAACATCTCTGAGCAAATGTGAGAGCGGCATTAATATATGGGCATAGCACAAGCATTCAGGGGGCAGTTTGGTGGACATGCTCTCTGCATGTACCCTAGCAGCAGCTTCCCCACCTTACTACCCCTTGGCTGGATGAGAGAGCTGTGCCCTTGTTGCAGGACCATGCCACCTGCCTGGCCAGGCGAGGGGCTTCTAGTCACGCAGAGCTGACCTAGGAGCTGGGGGACATTCAGTCTTCAGCATGCCTCAAGACTGAAAATGTGTCAAACATCTGCTTATCCTGCCAACTGGGGTGTAGGCTTGTTTCACAGATTGCCTACATTTATTTGGTGGTTGAAAAAAATCAAAGATGAAAAACCAAACAATCCGTCTGCCTGGGACTTACTGCTGCTCAGTGAGCTGAGCCCAGGCGCCTGCTTGTGCTGCTGATGGGGGTGGAGTCACTTCTTCCCACACTTAGCTGGTATTGAGAGGCAGAAGGGAACAGGAGGCCTGGTGCTTGCTGATTGGATTAACCTATTTTTATTATTTATTTACAAGCAGAGAATAGGCATGCTGGGGCCTCTTGCTGATGCAGAAAACTCCAGATGAATGGACATGTGGCTTTATGTGGATACTGGGGAATCAAACCTAGGCAGACAGGTTTTGCAAGCAAGCACCTTTAATTGCTTCATGTATCACTCCAGCCCCTGACTGGATTTATTTTGCAGGCACGTTGCATTATTCTAACCCTCTGCTCTTTGTCTCCGACTGCTGGGGGTGTGGGGCTTGTGGCCATCAAATAGCTCAAATGCCTCAAATAGCTGGGACCTTCTTTCAGAAAGCGTGAAAGAGGAACCAGCCTTGTAATGAGACTGTGATTTCCCTACTGTATTTCTTTCTGTGACTGTCAAATATGCCAAATGATCTATAGTAGATTTGATTTTAAAATATTGATAATGTGTTCTAGGTCAAAGACTATGAACGCAATCAACCCCATAGCCTCCAGGTGCTCAGACATGTATTTTTATTGGAAATTGCATAGTAACTTCCTTCATTTCTCTCTCTTTGGAAGAGTCAGCTGAGGAGTCATGAGAGAGAGCAGCACAGCCTTCCAGACACCTTGTCAGTAGCAACTTCGAGTGAGCCGAGCGTTTCCAGTGATGGAGCCAATGGGAAATGTGTTCAGGAAGGTATTTGCAATTTTATTAGCATATAGTACTTGTGCAGAATAATAAGTTTCATTATGCCATTTTCATACATATATATAAAGTACTTGGTAATTTACCTCTTCCAATGACCCCTCACATGTGTATTTTTAAAATTTATTTGCAAGCAGAGAAATATGGGGTCGTGGGAGGAAATGGAGGAGTGTGGGAGCACCAGGGCCTCTAGCCACTGCAAACGAACTTTCTGTATCTGGCTTACATAGGTATTGGGGACTTGGACCTGGGAGGTAAGGCTTTACAGGCAAGTGCCTTAACTGCTGAGCCATCTCCCCAGCCCATATGACTAGCTTATGCATTAACACTGCCCTTCATTGTCCTGTGGGTTTCCTACCTGGGCTAATGCTTAAATCTGCTCTTTCTTCCTACTGTGTATGAAGAGAGTGACTCTCCCCCTTTGTTCCTAAGGAAATCACAACTAACTAAATTACGTCCTGAGTAAAGAGTGCTAGATTAGTAAGGACTCGGCCTCAACTAGGCAGGTGGATATTACAGTGAAGATCTACAGAAGCCTTTAAGAGCTAAGCTACAGCAGAGGTCTTAGAAGGTGACTAGCCAGCAAGCCAGAGCTGCACCAACACAAGGAGAAGCCTCTGCTTCACTCCAGTGCCAGATGTCCCCAGAGCAGGGCTCTGTCATGGATGAACCGCAGAGTGGGGTGCCTGCCCTCACAGGTGACCCGCAGAGTGGGGTACCTTCACAGATGCTAGGTCCCAACTTGGTCTTCTACTGAGGCTCCCTGCTGTGTTAGTCTCCAAGTGTAACTGCCAAGTTTTATCTGCATTACGTATACAACGTGATCCTTGCCTGCACTACTGTTATGTATGAGGGCCGAATGTCTGGTAATAGGAATATTAGAATCAGAAGATTCAATTAGAGTTCCATGAAGAAGCGGGTGCCACATCCGGAGAATTGGGGATAAAGTGTAATAAGCCATGCTTCCTTGCATCAGCTCACTTAAATTGATAGACTTTAAATGCCTCCAGTATGGTACGTGGTGTTTATGGGAAAGAAAACATATACTGGGGTGACTTTCCCTTTTAGATAGATTTCTGAGAATTAAAGTTAGAAACGACTGCAGAGTGAAATGTTTTACCATAATGTTTCATTAAATTATACCCCAGAAAGCATAACTGATTCTCAAATGTTTCTGAAAAAAACTGATTTTGACACCACTGTAGCAGCAAAATCCCCTTGTCAAGCAGATGTCATCCTTATAAAACTCTCCAAAAACAAAAGGAGTTTATGACATGGCATCTGTTTCCACAATAAATGGCTGAGCTGAAATGGTTTTGTTTCCTTTCTACAAAATAGCCCTAAATGCCTCCTTTTATTTTAATTCATTATGTTTCCATATCCCCTTTAAAGGCGGCATTAAACATTAGAAAGGATTGGATCATAAATCCCTGGTGAAGGAATAAAGTGTGCTGCTCAGTAGCACCACCTGCAGTTAATACTAGGTTGGAATATTTCCTTGCCAGCACTGTCTTAAAAAAAATCAAAAATTTAAAACTTCCCAAACTGATTAACCAATTTAATAAAGAGATTAAAATGTCAAGGCTTTTCAAAAGTAACCATTCCAAATTTTACAGTACTATAACCATGTTCCATTTTGTACATCTTCACTAAGTTCTTTATTTGCAAGGAGAGAAAATAGGTACCCCAGGTCCTCTAGCCACTGCAAATGAACTCCAGAGATGTGCCATTTTGTGCGTTTGTAACATGGGTAACCTGTACCCACTGAGCCATCTCTGCAGCCCCCTGCTTTGTGAATTTTACTGTTCAGGCTTAAAATGTATGAGCTTTAAATGGTTTTAAATGCTAATTTTTTTCTGCTGCTAGGTGAAATCCAGGGCCATTTGCATTTACACAAGCACTTGTCAGCTGAGCATTCCCCCCCCCCCCACACACACACAGCCCTTAGCACACAGATCCTTGCTTGGCTGTATTGCTCTATAGTCATGGTGTATAGCAGTTTGCTAGCTGATCTTTTCCTGCGTACTGTCACCTGAATAGGTACATCACTAACTCAGTGTGTGCTATTTGAAATCTGCTCGACAGACAGTAGACACATTTATGGCACACAGAGACAGTTAATGACTCATACTTTTCTAAAATTTCCTTGACTAGTTATAAACTTATTGAACAAAAGGGGATAGATGGGTGATCTGATTGATTGTCCCCAGTCTCTGCCCATGTTATCACACAGATACCTTCAGGCAGGCTTCCTACACCCAGTGTCATTGTCCTTCAGACACTCGCTCATCCACATGACCTGAGCTAGGTGCCGTGTGGGGGCTGGGAATGCAGTGAAGGGCTGGCACCAGTGTCCTGGAAGTCAGCTGGACTAAAGGATATGCCAGCACACTTAAGGTGAGCTCTCAGAAGAGCCCCAACAAGGCACTTCCATATTGTAGTCCTTCATAGAGTTAAATTGCCCTTTCTTAAAAACCTGCACTCTTGCCTGGCCTGGGGACTCAGTGTGACAAGCTGGCAAAGGTTATATACTCACACTTGGTGAAGGAACAGCACAGGCTCCCTAAGCTATGTGAGGTCTTAGTATTTCCATTTGAGAGACAAGAAGACTGGGCCTTGAGAGCTACTCATGTGCATCCCAGGAGTGAATGGCAGAGCAAAAGCTAAGCCAAAGGTATTGAGCCTAAATCCAGTCTTCCTTCCCTCGGTAACATGTGCTTGAAGTCACACCGGCTCTCATTCTGAGCTATATTAGGTTTGTCCATCTGTCAGGTTTATTAGTTGTCATTGATCTGAAGCATTTCTCTCACAAAACCATTATCCAAATATTTCACACTTCATTTTTCAGGGTTTTTTAAAAACTATATTTGGAAAAGTGACATTTATAATCAAGTCCAAGTTTTTAACCTACCAATTAAGAGCAATTCTTAGGTTGTAATTATGATTAGTATGTATATTAATGTTATAGATTTATACCAGGAAATTAGGACATTTTGTTCTGCCTGGCAATGATTATTAGCCAAAGAAAATTTCAGTTTTAGGAAGCTTAACTGCAGGATTTTCTTTGTTGGAAATGGCAGAGTGAGTGAGTGTGTGTGTGTGTGTGTGTGTGTGTGTGTGTGTGTGTGTGTGTGTACACACACACTACCAACTTCACATTGATGCTCTGTAACTCCTGCCTAGGCTTGTTTTCTGCCAAGAACTGGTCCTTGCTCTGTGTCAGGGGCATGCCTGCTCATTGCTCTGTGTCGGGGGCATGCCTGGTCCTTGCTCTGTGTTGAGGGGCGCTGCCTGGTTTGTGCTTTTTGCTGAGGGACGCTGCTTGGTCCTTGCTGTCTGCCTGGGGGCATTGCCTGGTTGTTGAGCTCCCATGCATGCTTGCTTGGTTCCTAAATACAAAGCAGTGGTAGGAGATACCTATAGATTTTATTCTGAGAGACAGTGAATAAAGCATCAGAAACAGTTTCGTGTGCTCAAGTCCTTCAGCTTGGATTGTTACATGTGAACTACTTAGCCCTTCCTTTGCAGGAGTTAGGGACCCGGCCTTTTCCCACTGGCCATGCTTTCTGCATTTCAGTGCTGCATCCGCATGTTCCCAGCCCTTGTCCCTGCTTGCTGGACACAAGTATAACATTAAAGAACTTTCTTCCCATGTTTAATTGACAGCTGACTTTAATTGTAAACCAGACTCATAAGGTGAAAAACTTTTGGCTTTTTGAATTGTAAACACAAATACATGCTTCCTGGCCATATTTTATAATATTGTATTGTAATGTTAAAGTACAACTTATTGGCAAGTAAGTGTCCCCTTAAGACAGTATATTCTGCTTTGATAGCCTAGCATCTTAGAAGCCAACAGTGCATCTCTGGTTAATTTAGCTGATACACATTAGCAGGACTTCGAACAGAAAGCCAGGCGATGCAGAAGCCTGTGCATATTCACAGGTCAGATGGTATTCAGTTCATGCCTGCTGGGAATGCTGTGTGGTGTAAGGTTCACGAATGATGGAAGGTGGATGCTTTCTCTCGGGAATCTTAGCAAAGCATGCTCTAAACCTCCAAAATATTTTGTCTAGGGAATAAGACTTCAGCCCAGAAACAGTACCGATGTGACGTGTGTGATTACACAAGTACAACACATGTTGGTGTCAGAAACCACAGGCGCATCCATAACTCCGATAAGCCATACAGGTAAGTGTGACGCTCCAGGATGTCAGTGCTTGTATCAAAATAGCTTAAAACAGAAGAAATACGTTAGACATGAAAATCTATAGCACTTGTTGAAACACATACTGGCTAAGACACATTCAATACGGTTTCTTAGTCTTACTTAGTTCGCCAAGGAACTTGAAGCTTTTTGTGTATTTGAAATACAAGAAGATAGATGTATCTGTCAGCTTATATTCTGTTTCATTTGAGTATAAATTAATGCTTTCCAGAACATTTCAGGAATGTAATGATTACTTTCACTTCCAGCAAAAGGTCCTTGGGGCCTGGAACTAGCTGAGCTGTTGACACTCAGTTCCAAGCCTGCCAGCCAGAGTTCTGCCCCCCAGCACCATGGAAAACTGAGCTCACAGCAGTGACATAGTGAGACTGTCTGAAAAGAAGGTGGAGGAGAGGACAAAGCTCCGAGGCTATCCCATGGCATGCACACACAAAATTCCCCTGAAACATTTTTATTTTATTTTATTTATTTGACAAAGAGAAGGAAAGACAGTGGGCACACTAGGGCCTCCTGCCTGTGCAAAGGAACTCCAGGTGCATGCTCCACTTTGTGAATCTGGCTTTATGTGGGCCCTGGGGAATTGAACCCAGGCTTGTAGGTTTTGCAAGCAAGTGCCTTTAACTGCTGAGTCATCTCTCCAGCCCCATAAAACATTTTATTTTTGAAATTTAAGCTAGAATGTGTGGAACAATGGCATTTAATACAGGTTTGTTTCTTTTTCACAAAAGCTAATTCTAACATCAAGATCAATTGATGAACAGAATTATTTATTAGATAAAATTCACCTCTTGAGACAGACTTTGTGTCACTTATGATAAAGGGGCTGACATTTTGCAGGGATTTTGTGCAGCTGTCCCAGAGCATCTCTTCCTCTCCAGCTAACTGAGCCACTGAGTCACTGTGCATCCGAAGCACTCTGCTGGCCCCTTGTCCAATACAGGACGCAACATGAGCATGGGAAAGTTGCTCTGTTGTCCCAAATCAGGGCTATTTAAACTTTCCACTCATGACCCCTTGTCACCCAAGAAATTTTCATGTGATTCCAGGTACACGGTATTTAAAATAGGTCTACAAATCAAATATTTACTGATAATTATCAAGAACTTGGTTTTAAAATAATTCTTTGGTATAGTAATTTTACCATTTATTAAGGATAAAAGCAAGTTTGCATGCTAATGAGACAGTGCACCTCTTTATTTTTACATAAAAATTAAACTTTGGGTGATACTTGACACTGGAGGAGACTGTCCTCAGCAATTTCCAGAGTGATTGAACTTTGACTTGATGTATCATGGAAGGTATGCGTATGTGACTTCAGGTGTTGTTCCTCAGGTATACTGTCCACTTGGAGCTTGCCATGTAGGCTATAGACTGGCTGGCCAGGGCTCCTTCCATCTTCTCTGCCTCCCTAGTACCAGGGTGCCTGGAGCACGCCACAGTGCCCAGCATTTTTACATGGGTTCTGAGGATCAAACTCAGGTCCTCGTGCTTGCAGCCGTTGCACCTTACCAGCTCACCCAGCTCCTTGGCCCCTACCTTTTTGTTTTTGGAATTTGATAGTGCGTCCTGCCACATTCACGAGATTTGGTCAGTGATGTTCTTGGCATCTAGATTATTCTTTCTTTCATTAAGAAACATCGGCACATGTATGTTCCAAGAGCTCTGCTAGTCTGTGCCAACAGAAGCTCATCTTTGCTCTTGTGGTGTGTGGTCACAGTGCCCAGCTTCACTACTCTCAGATGCAAGATCCAAGTGTGGGAGTGGAAAACAGACCCAAGACATCCCAGAGTCTTAACGGGCGCTTCACCCTGGAGCCTGAGCTCCACACGGCCTAGGCAGCTGAGGACAGCTGTGTATGCTGCCCAGCACAAAACCATGCATGACTTGAAAGCATAAGCCTGGTTTTGTTTCTGGAATGGTTTTTTTGTAACTCTCATGAACTTTGGAGATAAGCGTCATGTGGAAGTATCCAAAGATGGGACACACCCAGCTGTAAGCTTCCTGAGCACTACAAGTAGAGCATTCTCCACTGACGCAGATGGCATCAGGCACACTCGCACAGCCTTACAAGATTATCCTTAGGCTACCAAGATAGATAGGAAATAAATGAATTTTGTGTTTAGACTTGGGTCTCATTTCTCCAAGATACCTCATTTGCATATGCAGGTATTCCAAAATCTGAAAAAAAAAGAAAAGAAATCCAGAGTCTGGAACATTTCTGGTCCAAAGAAAATACACAATTAGGTACTTGTACACAATTGTGCTACATTCATGCCTGGTTTCTGACCTGAGTAGCTCAGCTCACAGTTTAGCCTTACTTTTAGCGGTCATTGTGGGGATGCTGGCTTGCATTCTTCAAATGTTCACAAGCCCAGAGGCAAGCTTGCAGCTCTTAGTCCTTGCTGCCAGTGTCCAGCCTCGGGCAAGCCGCAGTGGCTTGGTCTTTGTTTAATCCCTTGGCTCTCCTTGAAGCCTCTAGGTATTTACATGCCTGCCCTGGTCTGCTAGTGGTCTCTACTTACAGTGGTGATTTGCTCATTTCAGTCCTCAAAACCTGGCATGTGAACTGAGTCAAAAATACTGTATGCATGGCTGGAAAAGTGGCTCTGAGGTAAAGGCACTTGCTTACTGCCTGCCTGATTTCATTCCCCAGTGCCTACAAAAAGCCAGATACATAAAGTGACGCATGTATCTGCAGTTTGTCTGTGTTTACACTGGCAGGGACCCTGGTGAGCCCATTCATATCTCTCTCAAATAAAAATATTTTTTAAAATACTGTGTGCAGAAATAATAATGAGCTAAAATAAACTAACAGCAATAGGCACAGGGAACACCTTCCAGAAAGGTTTAAGCAATGGGAATGACGTTCTGGAATGAGAGTTGTCCTTCAGTATTGTTGGTCATTGTGTGGTTGTTGCATAGACATCAGTGTGTGAGAGGTGACATTATGTAATGTTCCAAGAGCACTGCGGGCCAGGCCATGTACCCAGCACTCAGTGAGTCAGTTTAGTCCTCCATAGCACAGTATTTATCCAGGCTGGAGAGATGACTGGTTAAAAGTGCTTGCTTGTAAAGCCTGACAGCCCAGGTTCAGTTTCCCAGTGCCCACATAAAGCCAGATGCACAAAGTGGTGTACGTATTAGGATATATTAAAGGTCCTTTCCCAGGTCTCACGGGTAGCAAGCTTGACCCTCAGCCACATACTCCTGTGGACCTGTTGTCCTTCCTATCTATGCCGTGCCAGGGAGAGTCCTCTACTGCAAGCCAGGCCCCTGACCCTGTGGTGTAGAGCTTACAGGGCATGCTTTGTGGGGCCTTCTTCTCCCAGAGACTCTCTGGGACCTCTGCAGAGAAGGCTTGACACTAGAGGAGACTTAAGACAGCTGGGGAGTCTTCTAAGGCCCCAGCTAGCACACACACACGAGGTTTGTCACCAGAAGTACACTCAGGTCTCTTGTGTAAAATGTCTGCATGTGACACACATCAACAAGGTTAGAGTACCAACACTTAGAACTGATCACTTGGCCTTTCTCTTGTCTCCTCCCTGGTCACAGTGCTTACATCCTCTTAGCTTGAAATCTTCGTTTCTACTGTCCTTCATTTTATTTCTTATGGGTGCACATGCATGGTGGTGCCAGAGTGGACATGTGGACAGCCTCTGATGGGTCCTCACCTTAAACCTCTGCATGTGCTAGGCTAGCTGCCAGCAGGCTTCTGGAACATTCTCCTGTCTCTGCCTCCTATCTCACCAGAGGCATGCTGGGACTACAGGCACCTGCTGCAAGGTTCTGGTACTCAACCACTCATACATGTGCAGTAGCACTTACCCAGGGAGCCATCTTTCCAGCCCTCTAATACCATTATTTAATAAAAAGCAACTAAAGGGGCTGGAGAGATGGCTTAACGGTTAAGCGTTTGCCTGCAAAGCAAAAGGACCTGAGTTCAATTCCCCAGAACCCACATAAAGCCAGATCCACAGTGCATGTGTCAGGAGTTCATTTGCTGTGGCTGAAGGCCCTGGCTCACCCATTCATATTCTCTCTCTCTCTCTCTCTCTCTCTCTCTCTCTCTCTCTCTCTCTCTCATAAATCAATAAGATTTTTTTTAAATCCAGCCCCTAAATAGTAAAAACAAATTAGCTGGGCATGGTGGCGCATGCCTTTAATCCCAGCACTTGGGAGGCAGAGGTAAGAAGAGGATCACTGTGAGTTCAAGGCCAGCCTGGGACTACAGAGTGAATTCCAGGTCAGCCTGGGCTAGAGTGAGACCCTACCTTGAAAAAACCAAAAAAACAAAAAACAAAAAGCAACTAAAGAAATGATTGTTTTAACCTTTGACCAAGGTAGGGAATATATAAGATGTTTTCTTAAAATACAAGATTCTAGTTGCATGAGACTATAGCCTTTGCTGTGAGGCTTGTTCTGGATGAATAGGGCAACGGTCTACATGTGAGGAGACTTGAACCAGCTTTTCATGTTTGCTTCTCCTTTCATAACATACTAGAAACATGATTGTGTTACAGATCACCATGCTAGTGTTGAACAGCAAGAGTGGAAACTCATGGCATCTCTTACCCAGTGTAGAGCTAGGTGGCTGGCCACACTGTCTTGGGAAGTCACTCGTCAGGAGGCTGATTCAGAGGCCCTTGAGCACTGGACCGTAACCACATTGTGACAGTGGGGTCAGATACAAACTAGCTGTGGTCTCGACAGCAGAGTGACACACAGGCAGTACTGCAGTCACCTTCAAGCACCGGCCAGAACCAGCTGGTGGGAGGAGAGGATGTATTCCAGCTTAGTCCTGAGGGGAGGTTTATGATGGCTGAGGAAACATGGCTTGAGCTGAGGCTGGACATGGCGTCATTGTGAACAGCAGGTAGAAGGAGGAGAGTTGGTAAGCTAGGAGCTAATGGACCTCAGGGTGCACCCCAGTATCACACCTCCTCAGCTAGGGCTCAAGCATTCAGAACACATGAGTTTATGGGGGAGCTTTTGATTCAAGCCACCACAGGCTGTAGTTACAGTGTTAGGGTTGGGGAGTCAGGCTGGAACTGCGGTGTGACGTAGAGTGTCTTGCAGGTGCTCCCTCTGTGGGTACGTGTGCAGCCACCCTCCTTCCTTGAAGTCCCACATGTGGAAGCATGCAAGTGACCAGAACTACAACTACGAGCAAGTAAACAAGGCCATCAATGAGGCCATCTCACAGAGTGCCAGGTACCTGCCCGCCCCTCCCTGCTGGTGTGCTATCACTGCCCACCGCCCGCGGGGGCAGTGATCATACAAATACACACACACACACCGCTTGTGGGTTGATGAACGTGTGCTTTTTTAATTGTGGGGGAACGAGGCAGTATATATAGAGCTTCCTGGCCAATCAGAGGGCTAATGGTAAGAACCTGTGCATACCGGCCAATTGAGATCACCTCCTGAAACTCATTAAGCTAAGCCCCTCTTAGCAGGCTGTCAGGTGCCGTCCAAGACTAAGCCAGAGTGTGCCTCCAAAGGCCCCCAAAAGCTTTCGCCCCTGACAGTGTGCTTTAGGGCCAGGGGAGGTCTGCAGTACAGCCCACTGAAGGTTTGCTGTGTTCTGTTTTAGAGTTCTGGGGAAGTGCCCAGGAAAAACGCTGGTAACCAGCAGTGGAGAGAGAACAGGTCTTGTCCCTGGAGGTCCCGAAAGCCTGGTGCCATCCTCGGAGCTGGCTTCCCAGCAGCCCAGTGAGGTGCTGGAGGGCGACGAGCACCAGAAGCCAAGCCCTGGGGGCGGCATGGGCAGGAGCCCTGAGCTGTGTGTGCTGCTCTTCTGCTGCTGCATCTGCGGCTTCGAGTCCACCAGCAAGGACAGCCTCCTGGCTCACATGAAGGAGCACGAGGGCGAAATCGTCAGCATCATCTTAAACAAGGACCACAGCCTGGCCCTGCACACTGACAGCTGAGGCCCTGCCTGCAGTCAGCCTTCATGCTGCCTGGGGACTCGCTTCCCAGGTGCAGAAGTAGGTGGTGTGATGGGATGGGAGGAGGTGGCAGGTGAACCTCATAAATTCCAAGCAAGGAAGCAGCTGGAGAAGGAAGGAACGTGTCACCCTTCTTAGTGTTGAATATCTTTATTACAAAGAGTTTATTATTGCTGGTTTAGAAAGGGCATCGGGGAGCTCTTCTAGCCTTGTCCCCGGTGCCGCTCTTCTAGGGCTCAGACAGGCCTCACGCCACAGCAGAGGCCTCTGGATGGCCAACTCAAGAATTTATCATGTGGTCAGTGTAGGCTGAAGTCTTTGATTCCCTTGATTCTTAGAAGAGAGATCTTCAGATCACATGAGGGTTATAAACATTCAGGCTGTCCATTACTTAAATTTACAGTGAGTTCTCACAAGACTCAAACCAAAAGTCAAGTTCACAGAACACATCACATTTCTCAGAGAGTTTGAAAGAGCTGGGCAACCTTCTCCATGGGTAATAGATTGTTCTAGCCTTCTCTGGTAAGTGAGGACCCCCCCACACCAGTGTGTTATCTGATAGTCTTCAAACAGCAGAGTATGACACTGCACTGTGTAACCAGCCTTGGAAATAACTTGTCCAGAATAAAGAACAAAGCTGGTTGTGATGGTGCATTGCCATAATCCCAACAGCTGGGAGGCCAAGGCAGGGGATCACGGCTTGGAGGCCGACCTGGGTGAGACCCTGTCTCAAAAACTAAACACTGGGAGGATGAGAGAGAAAATACAGGCACCTCTTAGTAAGTTTAACAGAATAACCCAGTATGACTAAAATACAGGGAAACTTCAGGCCATTTATAAGAATTGTAATAGGCAGCAGGGCTGGGGCCCAGGGTAGGGCACTTGCCAAGCATGTGGGAGGCCCTGGGTTCAATCTCAGCACTAAGAAAACAACAGAAACAATTTCTTGTCGGGAAGACCACTTAGCAAATCAATAGAATTTCTAAAACGTTCATTTTTAAGTGTGTAAAAAAAAAAAATAGCTGAAAACTGCTTTTGCAGTACAACTTGCCATGAAGTGGATGTAATCTCACTAACTATACATTTTGTAATGTATTATCTCAGAGGACTAGCTAGGAAGACAGGGTGTATGCATTTGGTAGTTATGGCTACTTACCAGGCAGATTCTGCCTGTGGGTCCAAAGCTGCAGGGTGCCCGTCCTGCCCCACCCCACCGTGTTCTCGCTCTAAACATCTAACATTTGAATTTCGATGGCTGGCATCTACAGTTGAGGCTGTAACCCTGAGAAATTTCGGGCACCATAAACAACATTGAAATGTTGATACACTTTGAGAGAGAATGTCTTCAATGTCCAAGTGTACATGAAGTGGGTTAGGAACTGTAAGTGGGGCCAGTCATGTTGAAATGTTTTCAGATTAGGTTTGTCTTTTTGTTTTCTAAAAATTTATTGTGATATTTAAAGAGAATTAACTGTACCTTTGCAGCTCTTTGATTTTAGGTAGTTTTAATTTATTTGTGTACCTTAATCCATTTCTGATACATGATCCTTAATGAGAAAATGAAGTTCTATATCTTAAATTATATTTCTCTAAATCCATTAATGTGGATTTAAATAAACTTTCTCCTGCTTTCAGAATTTATATTTAACTTTCATTGCAAATAATTTACATGCTTTCATTTTTTTTAATCACACATTATCACAGATACTGTAAGTCTCTTCTCATTGGTGTCTCACTAAATAGTAGCAACCAAAAACATCCCCACATTTCAGCAGTGTGGCTTTTTCAGTCTCTTGAAACCACTTCCATTGATTGTTACTGGTTTACCACTTGCATCATGAATTTAACGTTTCTGTACCCCTTTGGAAAAATTCAAAGTCCAAAAGTTCAAAGTCCTTCAACTTTCATATGATTCTCGCTTTAGAGTATCCTTCCGCACAGTGTCCCCAGGATAACCCTAGGCCTCCCCTGAAAAACGGTGTCTACCAAGAACAATTGAGTTTTCTAAAGTTAATAGCATTAAGTATGCTGTTGTAATTGTTGAAGAGGTCATCACTGAAGTCAATAGGAATCTCTTCATAGGAAAACATTTATTTATTGCTGTTAGATCTTTTGTCATATGAAACTCATGCTGTTTGTTTTCTGTTGTAAGCACTTGTAATTCTGAGGGTTGATAGTGGAAGTCATTTTTGAAGAAAGTTGACTGGGTTCGGTAGAGGTGAGGAAAGAATCTGGTCTTTACACATGCAACTTTTCAGGCCTGTATCATTTTCCCCTTTGCTGACTGTGGAATCTGGCTGATGTCCCCAGTGTTCCCAGGCCACTTGATTGGTAGCCTGTGGCTGGATGGAGTCACACAGTGATGCCTGCTGAAGCCTTTACTGTAGACCTCCAGTCCTGTTCAAGGTGACTAGGGGTGGTTTCATAATTATTGTTTTGTTTTGTTTTTTTCTCACAAAATAAATGTGGACATCATGTTTACAACTACTCTCCACAGTGTACCTGCCTGACAGGTAAGCAGGCTTCTCTCTGGAGATGTACATGTTTAGTTTTCATAAACACTTTATTTAAAAGGTGCTCTAAGTAATAATCTATAAATATATTTAATAGAAGTTTGAGTTTGATATTCATGAACATAAATACATGTATTTTTTTAAGAAACAAGTGTTGTGTGACACTATGACATTGCTTCTGTAGCCAAAGTAAAGTTTCTGGAACACTGACATGTGAAGACTGCAGTGAATTCTGACACTGTGTGTAATTAAAATATGTAAAATTCGAGCTGCATGCCTTAAAGCCAACCTCTAGAACTGTGTTCATGGTAGAGCAGCCGACCTGTTGGCAACAGTGTGGCCAGGTCTGTCCCCTCCTAAGCTGCCTTTGGAAATACTGTACAATGTTAGAGTAATTTATTTTGCTTTACAGGAGTTTGTCATGCATTGACTTTAATATTGTATTTTGGTAATAAATTTTTTGTTAAAAACACTTGTTTCTAAGTTGTATTAACATGTGTCCATTCTGTTTTTTATGGTGGAGGAAATCGAAGATTTTTGTAATGGGGGAGAGGGAGAGGGAGGCAGAGAAAATAAGAAAAAGAGGTGTGTGCAGTAGAGAGAGAGCAGAGGGCTGCACATACCGAGACGCATATCTGGGAAAGGGCAGCTCATCTCCATTCTTACCGTGAGTTGATACTGATTTTGTTATTTAGTTGTCTTAAAGCTCTCCAAGAGTTAGTTGCTTGCTACTAGTGTATTGCATGAAGATAATTAGAAAAGCTATTAGTTTTTTCAATCATTTAAAAAAATTAAGTCTGCCAAGTGTGGTGGCGCATGAGGCTGAGGTAGGAAAATCACCGTGAATTTGAGGCTAGCCTGGGCTACCAAATAAGATTCTACCTCAAAAGAAATATAAAAAACTTAAGCTTCAAGCTTTTCTCCTTGTTGAACAGGATTCTGTTTCACGCAAATCCCACATCTCACATGCGTGAGCACCCAGCTTGGGTGTTGCCAGTACAGAGGTCAGTGCTGTTACTGGTGATCAGGTTCTTTACTGGAGCCCACAGACGGCGGGAATGAGTTTACACTTTTGGTCATCTGATGCTCTGTTAAGTCATCTTGGCATCTGGCTATATCTGCGGTTTGGCCAGGCCACACCTTTCTGAGGCAACGAAAGCCACACGTTTTTTTCCCAGTAACTACAGTCCCCTTGTCCTGTGCCTCCGTGGGGTGACAGAACCATGTCTAACACGCAGGAATCCGAGGCGGAGAATCTGCTGTGGAACTCGCGGGCCCACTGATAAC